>FTPT01000396.1:0-13861 GCA_900156845.1 Coprinopsis strossmayeri | reverse complement strand
CTCTTCCCGTTTTTCTAGTCGCTTCCCCGTGCAACTAGTCTCTTCAGCTCCCGAGTCAGTTAGTGTTTTGGTTTAGTGTTGCACTGTTCGCGACATTCAACATCATAAAGCTTCAACTGATTATGGACAACAGATCTCTCAAAAGTTTCTCAAATATGAGTTTCAGGACAGCTGGTCAAGTAGAACTTGAGAGAAACTTGAGGTTTCTTGAACAAATTTGCATTCAAGATAGACTTGATAGCATCTTTGTCCTCAAGTTCATCAAGAGCATCAAGGCCCACCACAGTAGCTTTACCCAGAGTAGCCTCAGCTGGCTCCAGAATGAGCTTTTGATACTGGTCCTCAAGATTCATAGCCAGAGGATCATCACAAGACTCCAGGGCTGCTTTCAGGACTGCAACAAACTTAGGTCTTTCCCTTGCCAGAGTCCTAGCAGTGGTAGGGATGACATGACTTATGTCCCTTTTGTCCCTTGTCTTCATGCTTCAAAGAGCAGAAGAAGCTAGCACCCAGCAAATGTCTCTGTGACAACTGGGTGCAAAATGTCTCAGATAGAGCAGTTTTCCCTGTGCCAGCCATGCCACTGAGCCAAAGAACATAAGGGGCCTCAGGGTCATTAGCCCAACTGAGAAGCTTGGCGAGAAGTGCTACTCGTGAACCCGGGACACATCCCCGACGATTACCTTGCTTGAATTCCGCACCGGAGACATTCCCGAGTTTCTTGATGATTTCTGGCATACAAAATGTAAGAAAAACACACACCGCAAAATCTCACAGTACCCCTACCTGCGGTTTTGAGCCACGCCACATCAGCTGCAACAGCTGCATTGCGCAATTCATTCTTTCCAACTAGCCATAAAATCAGAAATGCCGAGTCCCTGGGAAGAAGAATAATACATACCATACTCCTTCAGCCAGTCCATCCCAGCCTCGAGTCCATCAATATCCATCTTTAGCCCATCAATACCCGCCTGAAGTCCCTCAACACCCGCTATCACTTGAAGAATTCGTTTGCTTTGATCCACACTAACATCAAACTTCGCAAATCAATGAGCCACAAAATTGTGAACATCGGTTCCGGTACTCACCATCGCAATTTCAATTGCAAATTGAACTTCACAAACAAACTGAAGAATATCCGCCTCATCTTCCTTTGCAAAACCGCGCACTTGGCTAAAGATCTATTAAGCTTCTCCTCCAGCTTCTCCGCAGTAGATTCCAACATCCTGTGAAGGAAGTAAGTTTCATTTGCTATGCAAGAATGTGCAATGCATACCGCTCCAGTCCATCCCATCTAACCTGCATATTGTGTGGCAGCGGGCACTCCTTGGGGTACGACTTCAATATTTCTTCCAGAATCCTCACCCGAACAAGGAGGTCCTTGAATTCTTGTTTGTTGCCCGTGACCAACTAGTGAAGAAAATGAGCCACACATAGACAGGTCAGTTCATGAAAAACTCACATCAGTCATTTTCAAGCTGTATGACAGGATGTTGGTGACGGCTTTCAAGGGAGGGAAAACACCTGCAACCTGCCCAATGATATCCAGGGTGGTCTGGAGGCTAACGAAGGCCAAGTTTTTTAATCGGTTCGGTTTCTCTTTGCTAGACTGCACAGAAGCCACAGTGTCAGGTTGGGTGTCGCTCGCTGTGCTCTGAGTTATTTCAGCAGGGACAGCGGAGATGGCCTCTGATGCTATCTCGTGAGGTCTGGTGTCACCTGCGGAGGCATTGGCCCCCTCGTCGCTCGCAACATAAAGGAAAGCAGGGGTCGAGGATGCAGTAGCACCTTGGAACATAGTGTGCAAGCCGCCAGGGTTGACATCGCTTCCATCGCTCACCATGGCCGCGGTGAGCACGATCCCCGCGTTCGTTGCCTGAGTTTCGGGGTCTTCTTTGGAACCATCGACCTCGTTTCTTGGAGTCTGGGATATGGTCGCGGAAATGGGTGAAATAAGATCTTGGGGCGCGGCGCCCGATGGCTCCGAGCCAATTGCGTCAGCCTCGAAGTCTCCTTTGGGGGAGGAGCCATCTCGTTAATTGCAGTATAGGGTATAGCCGTTGATAAGGGTAAATCGAGGTCGACAGCTGTAGCGTCTAGGCCGATGGCCGTGGTGTTGAACTCGGCCCCGTCGTGTGCTACGGTTGGTTCTGCTTCGGCAACTGCAGGAGGTACGATCTCCAAGCCTATCGCAAGGGTGCTGGTGTCTCCTTGGACAGTAGTAGCTGCCTTGCTGCTTGAAGCGAGAGGGGTATTGATGGTTGATAAGGAGGTTTCTGGGTGCGATACGGATGGCGAGCCAGAGTGAACGAATTTGTGATACCCTTTCTGGATGGCCTTGCCAGGTGCCTTGACAGCTGCCTTGAGTTTGTCCTTCGTGGACATCTTATCCAGTCCGGGTGCGCCTTCAGAGACATGAGCGCTACCAGGCGATAAGGCCGTAACGGGACCTAGACTCCCCGTTTCGGTGGCGGGATCCCCAACAAGATGCTCAGGACTGGTCGATTGAATAGATTGTTGGTGAAGAGTCGTTGAAAGGTGCTCCGCACCCTCTGGCGCAGCGCCAGCGGTCACAGGGCTATCTCCAACCGGAGCAGGAGTGGATGGACTCGATGATGCCGCAGAAGGCGGTCGAGATTGAGTGAGACGTTTCAAGTGACGCATCCAGCGAGATTCAGACGTTTCTGCAATGCTTTGGGTGTCGTTGTAGATGGTGGGGGGAAAAATCGATAAGAGGAATCGCAGCCAGAACAGCAGAGTGAACGGAAACTGCCGAAAACCTCGAGGTCTCATCCCTTCTGTGACATCGAACATGTTTCCTGTGATGATAAGTATCAGAAGCGCTATTTTTGCAACCATGACAAGGCTACTCGGTCAAGCTCTGAATCGTGGTGATAAGAAGTCACTAGTCAAGTACCGCAGAATTTGGCGAACACCGTCGGAAGGTTGACTAAAAGAACAGAGGAGCAGAGCCAGGAGGTACATGCGAGTCTGTATCTGGGCCGGTATTGTAAGCGTTATCTCATGCGGCCTTGGAGTTCTGATGCTAGGCAAAGTCGGCCAGGAATAGAATGAGACAGTGACAGATCCGAGAGCCTGGCGCGAAGGTCGAATGTCCAAGAAACACCAAACGTGACCATTTGTTGAAACGACCCAGGTACTCTATTCAAAATTGGAAGCAGCAGAACGACTGGTGTTGGTTCGGGAATCGGCAGTACCGTTGTATTCTCGATAGATCGAACCAGAAGAAATCGACCTGACATCGAGGGTGCATGGCGGTGAGAGCCAAAGTAGTGGACGAAGTCAACAACCAACCCCGGCGAGGCTAAAGCTCTTGTGCATTGTGCAAGGGTTGTGGGATCGTTCGGTGTCATCACCACGGCCGTCGAACCACCTTCCCTCGTTCATTACGGATCTCTCAAGACTCATCGTCGACGTCCTGACAGTGACAGCTACCATTAGTTGTGAAAGCATTGCCCGGGTACTAACGATTGGTCTGTTATAATTCTCAATCACACCATGTTTTTAGCTGAGCCAATCTTTTAGGTATCCCGAGCATACTTGCGCCTGCTGATGCTACTAAGCGCGAAGGTGGCCGAATCCCGTTCAAACCGAGACCTCGACGACATTGCCTATCTACACATCGGTACACTGCGGCTGCGAATTCACGTGTACACTGGCTGGATGTGAAGAGACGTCTGCTTGAAGAACGCTCTATGATATTGGGTCAAACGAGACCTTCCGCACCCCGGATGGGAGGGAAAGAGTCGTACATTCGGCAGGAGTAGAACCAGCAAATCCACGATCTCCGAGCGTTCTCGCGTCAACTCACCATGTCGCTGACAGAGGCGTCGGCCTTTCGAACTTTGAGGAGAACAGGGTCTTGGCCAAACTGGCCAGATGGATGCGAACCAGTACAGGCGCTGGAAAGGAAGTTCCGGATTGGAACGAAGGGTTGAACAAAGAGACGAAGAAAACGCTCCAGTTATTTCAAGTTGGAGGGATCTGATACCTTTTACGACGATTGTGCACTGCCCATTTCTGTCCTGTCGGTGTGCCGGGATTCAACGTTCAACGCGTCCACCACCGGAAGCCAACCTTAGCAACCGCCTTCTCCCAATTTCTCGCGATTGTTCTGGCTGAAATGACAGAGGTCATGCAGTCACGGTTGCTTCAACGACGATATACGAACCAACCAACTAGACACAGAATCTACAAGGAACCGGCAACAGAGGGATACATGGACAGTGCATTTTTTCTGCCAACGAATCTCCAAATTCACCTGCTGAACGTGCCTAAACTCGGATCACTCGACCCTAGTCCTGCATCCTCTCCACCAAAGTTCGTACAGGACACGCTTTCGCCACTCTTATGGACTGCGTCGTCCAGCATGACCCAGCTTAAATTTGAATCAGAGCTAGCGTCGCGTGGGCAGTCAACTAGTGCATAATCGTTCAGAACCATTCGAAACCCACCGAGAAATCGACAAGAGCACCTACCGAAGGTCGTACCGGAATTGGAGCTAGAGGCGGTGGTCACTTTTGGTGAGAGTCTAGAGGGGAGGACGGGGCTTCTCCTATGCGGTCTCTTCGAGCCATGGAAGGATCGGTTGAACCTTATTATCGAAGGCCGTCGAGGAGATTGAGATGTTGATACCGGCTCAATATCGTAACACTGTCTGGTTGGCGGATTCCGTGAACGTCTGCAACATTTTGAAGCCGAATAGTAGGGAAACAAGCTTCCTGATCCAACGACGCTATCAGGACAGTCGCAAGAATAATTCGTTTCCCAGTTGACAGCGTTCACTTGACGTACTACGCCCCAACCCCGTCCGTTGCATGCCTCCCTCCGGAAACCCTGTTTGCTGGAAGCGAACTCGAGGACGATCTACGTTACCCAGATCGACGTCTTCATAGTGGCATGCAGAATCCAAATTGAGTGTAGGAGTTGCAAGCCAGGTCGACAGTGGATTGAACAACTCCGAGGCTCCTACCGACTGTTGCATGCCCAAGAGCTTTTCAAATCCAACCTGGTCGCGTATATCCGAAGGCAGGATGGCAGAAAAAGTCGATGGGAAAATCCTTCTGACGCATCATCATCCACGATGCGAACAATTCATCGAAGGTGTCGAATACCGTTCGATCAATGCCGAACTCCCACCCAAGATCGGAGCATAGCCGTTCCTCGAGACAGGATAATTGAGAAGCTTGGAAGTGATATCCGGTGATGTAGAGCCAACGTTTCATGGGGAGCGGAAAATCCGAGAGGTATTTGGAGGCGATCATGAAGGAGGCGGTGAAAGCGTTCAACCCTGCCAATCCCTCGAGCTCAATTTCGGGATGCTTTTACTTAAGACGCCCGATGAAGACGGTTGCTGCTCCTCCGACCAAAGGGGTGAAGATATGCACGTTGGAGGATGTGATAAATGATGTGGCGTTGTTCGACTGGCCATGTTGCGGAACGGTTGACCGCTGGACCTAAGTAACGTGCACGCGAGGTGTCCATAGATCAGCTCTCATAGGAGGATGCGCTTTTGGGTCGTGATGGGATAGATGCAGAGGCCTTTGGTGCGGGGGGTCGGCTATTTTTGGCATCGATCGATACTATTCAAGTTTCTGACACCACGCGTGTATGTATGCGTTACCTCCAGGCTACTGTTGCTGACCTGGGTCCGTGACAAAAAAGCATAGGCGATCCATTAGCATTGCACTAAGCCAGTGGATCACGGATGTCACGGTTTTCCTTTATGGAATGAAGCGATCCTCCAAGGTGCCGATTCCTATGATATCTGCTTCCAGATCCACTGTCTCTATAAATGCAAGGCGATGGGTATCTAAAGATCCAGTTCTACATTGTCTCGCTCCTGAACTATGGCCATTGACAGTCCGGCCGCAAGGCACGATGTATTTGCTCAATACGGCCGCAATGTCATTGCGGATTTGCATAAATATCGTGAGCAGGACCCGGTCTATGCTCACGCTCTGGCTGTAGCACAGGATGGAACTAGCCTTCCTGCATTTAAGGTCAAGTCCATCCATGACGGCGTTGTCCCGGTTGGAATTATAGGAGGTGGCATGGCCGGGCTATACACTGCGCTCATACTTTCGTCCTTGAAGATTCCGTTCCAGATCTTGGAAGCCAACAAGCGCATCGGGGGACGATGCTTCACCCACAAATTCGATCAAGGCGATGAATACGACTATTTTGTAGGTCTCAAAAACCGTCTTCTACCTAATGCAGTCTAATAGTGGGCACATAGGATGTTGGTGCTATGCGCTTCCCGCTTCCCAAGGAGGGAGAAAGAGGACCTCAAGAACGTCTCAAAAGGCTCTTCGACCTTCTTGGAGTCAAACTCCTTGATTATACTTTCGAGACACCAAGGGGCATTCTTTATTACAATGGTGTTCATGCTACTGTCGCAGATGATAATCCGTCCTTCAACTCTGAGGGCTTCGGTGTTCCCAAGGCATACATCGATGCGGGAGTAAAGGCCATTCACGACGACTTTATCGATCCCCTGGCAAACCTCTTCTTGAAGGATATGGAAACCGGCGGAAACGAAGGGTGGGAAGAATTGAAGAAAAACTATGACCAGTACTCGGTCAGAGCATATCTGCAATTCAAGTATATCCCCAGTAAGGAGTTGCGTGCCAAGTACGATATTCCGGAAACAACGCTCTCCACCACCGTGATCAACTGGTTACAAGCGCTCGATAACAACGCTGGGTGGTATGACTTGGCGCTTACCGAAGCTGTCCTCGAGTCTATCGCCTTCGCCACTGTCGGCCCTGAGCCAGCCTGGCACTGCATTGAGTGGGTGGCTTATTTTCGCAGCATTGAATCCCGATTTTCGAAAATCTGATTCATTACCTTTTTTTCAGTCACGGCAGCTCAGTCCTGCCCAAATCTACCCTTGAAAAGGCTCTTGAGTGGGCCAATGACGTTCCAGGTATGCCCTCGGAAGTCATTACTATGGAAGCCCCAGTAACATCCATCGCTCCTGCCGATCCTAATGACAAGCAGTCGCCCCTCGTCGTCACCGCGGGTGGTCAAGCATACACCTTCTCTCATGTCATCTCCACTGTTCCCCTTCCTAATCTCGCCCTTATTGATACTTCCTTCATCGACATGACTGCTAAACAATCTGTTGCCATTCGCCAGCTCCAGTACGGTGGATCCACCAAAGTTGGCATCCTTTTCAAGTCGGCTTGGTGGAAGGAATGCGGGCAGATAGGCGGCCAGTCATTCACTGATCTCCCTATCCGAACTATAGTATATCCCTCGCATGGTGAAGGATAATCATCAAAGGTTTTAATTGCGAGCTACTGTTGGACCAACGACGCCGAGAGGCTGGGAAACCTCATTGACAATGCGGTCGATCAAGTACTCAAGGATGTCGTCCTTCGCAGCCTGGCGACCGTTCATCAACTCGACATTGAATTTCTCTGGGAGCAATGCGTGGACTTGTTCGCTTGGAATTGGAACCATAATGCATGGAGTGGAGGTATTGGTCTCTTCTCTTACTCTTGCCAGTTGCATTGATTCATGATAATCAACAGGTGCAGTTGTATTCTTTGGACCTGGTCAATATCAGGACTTGTATGATGTCCTTACTGCTCCTGCGGCAAACGGGCGTCTCCAGTGGGCCGGAGAACTTCTCAGCGTCCGACACACGTAAGTTGTCCATGTAGATTTTGTACTAGTACTCTCATTAGTCTTATCCGTCAGCTGGATTGTCGGTGCCTTAGACAGTGCGTCCGCAGCTGTTAACAAGTACCTCATCCTTACCAACGCCAGCTCTGCAACTTTCAAGCAATTTTATGACATGTGGGATGTCAATCTGGAATGGTACGATGATATGCCAAGGATGGAACAGATAAACAGCTCTGTAGAGGACCCAGATGAAAGGCAGCTCAAGGTTCCTTTATCACGGAATCTTCTCTACCGCCATATGCTCTTGCATGCCGATCCCACTCATATTGTACTTCCCAATTGATAGACGCCCACTATTAAATTGCCCATCGTCATCTATCCGTTTCGTTTATAATCCGAGGTGTGACTCCTACCGGAATACATGCCACGGCTGTAATAGACAGACATCTATTGGGACTTGTCTTATGACTATGGGATTTTCGAATCTATCTAAATATCCCCCGTGTAAGAGATATCTGAAATAAGAACTTTCATAATTGAATGTCGTAGCTTACATCTCTATCAGTCGTTAGAGCACTACTACTACTCAAGCCCAGAGATTAGCGTCTTCCTCTGATTGACCGAAGTACCTATCCCCTTTGATTTCATGACTATCAAGGACTGCGTTAATCTCTGCCAATTCTTCTTCGGAAAGTTGAACATCCCCAGCGGAGAGATTCTCTAAAGTTCTTGACGCTTTACTATAACGAGGTTAGTACAAATAAATTACTGTGAGGCAGCAAAGAAGTTCTCACGATGATCCAGGAAGAGGGATGACGTGAGGTCCCAGATGTCTAACCCAGGAAATGGATAATTGAGCAGGGGTGATATCTTTCTTCTTGGCAATTGCGACCAAGGCGTCCAGGATTGCCATGTTGTGGTTGAACACGTCTTCTTGGAAGCGAGTTAAACCGGCGCGAATGTCCCCCTCTGTTGTCAGATGGCACTGTTAGCTCGAAATATTGGGATATATTAACTTGTTTATTCACTAGGTAGGTCTTTTGGACTCTTGATTTGGCCGGTGAGGAGGCCACGGCCAAGGGGTCTGCCAAGTCAGCCATCAGTTAAGTAGTAAATAGGTGATAAGGATGGCCGACTCGGAGAGCGTACGAGTAAGCAATAACAGCGATCCCGAGTTCTTTTGCCGTGGCGATGACGTCCTTGGTCTTCTCTTCGTATGACCAGGGACTGACCTCAATTTCAACTGCGGTGACAGGATAGACCTGCATGGTGGAAACAAGAGCTCAGCTACAGAGATAGAGAACATATGCAAGGGTCAGACTGGCACTCACGGCGTGAGCTCGGCGAAGAGTGTTCGCGTTGCACTCCGATAAACCGATATGGTCAAACTTGCCCTCCTTCAGGAGCGTAACGAGGTTGTTCATGAGTTCTTCAACTGGGATAGTACGATCAATCCGAGCGGGCTCGAACAAGTCAATTTTTTTGTTTGGCCCGAGTGCTTGAGTGATGTTGTCTACGCTCTTCCTGAGGAACTCCAGCCTACCGGCAATATCAGAACCCAGATGTTCAGGATCAGGAGGGAATGGTAGACTTACGATCCGTTTGGCGTAGGGCGATGGGGGTTTGACCAGTCCACTCCACCTTTGACCGACAAGAACGTCTTATCTACGTAGTCGGGGTACTTGGCATAGAACCTGGAAAGGAGCTCCAGGTTCGCAGTACCCAGATCATAGGCGTAGAACTCCCCTGGAAAGTGTGATAAGATCAGCCATAACAACAAAAGAATTACTCGACATTAACAATTACCGGTGTTGACGAAGGCCTTGGTACCAGCAGGAAGCGCGTCGACTCCTGATTTGATGGCTTCGAAGGACTGATCATCTGGGACGTGATTCGGAGTCCAACTAGACAATTACAGGGGTTAAGTTGGATTTGGATCTGTGATAACCACAACCCACGTCAACATCATTAGGCCATGCTATAAGTAATGAGAGAACGGTTAGTTCAACATCTCGTGAACAGATAGACTAGAACGCTCACTTACACCAACGGCGCCAACATCAGTTCCCCCGAGTTTTGTGCTTTGGGTAACCATTGTGCTCAGTCGTTTAGCGAGAAGAGAGTTATGAAGGACTTGTAAGACAGCTGTATATACGGTTCTTCTTCAAGCTGCCTGTATAAGTACAATTCTAAAGGGCATATGACGCTATTGATGGCCAGGCCAAATCGTCATCGTTGCCGATAGGGGCCAGAATTAGCACGCGCGTCACCGGCAGCTGTCGATTTTGACCTTCCTTGATTTACAACGGCTATTTGCTGATCCTTCTGCAAATCCTCGTTTCGTAAATCTCTTACATGTACCAAGAGAACTCACGCGTTGCAGGTACTGTCAACTAGAGTCGCAGAATTGTCGCGGCATTGAAATCTATCAGGTGAGTAACACTATCCAAGCCCCTTTCACTGACTCGGACAACATTCCCATCCAGGCCACCTCTGTGTATCACCTTTGGTTAGCATCACGACTCAGACTGACAGACATATCCATTACGGATGCGACCATGAATCCCTATGTTTGAGCTCGAGCTTCCACCATGTCGTTCCTACCTAACCTCTACTTCAACATCTGGTCAAGCAACCCCGAACTTCGTTTCCAACAGACCGGATTCCTATCGGAAATCATCTATGGGTACCTCATCGAGTCGCTCAGTACTCCATCCTCCCTCCTGACTTGGGACGAGAAGCATTATCTATCCTCCATGAAGCTTCTCATGCACCAGACAGCAGCATATCATCGAGACCTCTCTCCAGCGGCCTTCATTCAGGCTTTGTTTTTAGTCCTACGATTCAAACATACTCGACCCAAGGCGACTGCGTTCAATCGGGATGCTCTCATGCTATATTTCGCCGCCTTCTTCAGGGTTGCATCGGAGGTGGATCCATGCTTCACGGTCGAGGAGTTCGACAGATTCCTCAGTTATATCCACATCCCACCGACCCACCTTTCACATTACCACTCCCTTTTGGCCGATACGGCTTGGGAGGACAACCGTTCACGCCGGGACGAACTTCAGCGCATTCAACAGTTCTTTCATTTCTATCTTTCGCCATTTATACCCCCATTCTTTCATCGCGAACCCTGTCCGAGTCTCCAATTATCGTTCCCAATTTCTCGGGCTGCGCAGCCTGGTCCCATTGCTAGAAGCAATGAAGAGCTCATCACCATCTGTCAGTGTCTCACTTTTCGCGGCTGAACTCCTGTTTTATCATACTCCCCTTTTCCAGTCCGAACCCCTTTGACTATGATACCCGAAGAGGGTCCAGAAATCTCAAATCACGAGAATTCGGACCTGGACTCTGAACTATCCTCTGCAGTGTCGCACTGGGAATCATTCTTGAGATTCTATGAAGACGACGGTGGCAATGCATCGTCAACTTCTGTGACATCATCGACAGGTGAGTGAGGATTGATCATAGATTAAGATTACCTGACTCCGGGTTCGAAGCTGAGAGTTACATTGCAGACTCTGTCCATGTTAAGCGGGAAGTTCTCAAGCTCGGCATCATGGCACTACCCAAACACAAGAGCGTCAACATGGGGTTATGGACGGTTAGATTGAAGAAGTCAGTGAAACGTTCCCTCAAACGCTTCGCTCAAACTAGCCGATGGAAATGGCAGACCGTATGTCCGCGGGCCAACAGAACGTAATTTGTAACCTCCCAAACGCCTCCGTGTCCGCCGGTCGGGTACAATTTTGATGCTTTGCTATACATTTCTACCGTTACTTGTAAGCCCACGCGTCTCTGGTAATCCACGGCACGGTCCAATGTTCAGAGATATGTTTAGAAATAAGTGACTCATGACTGTCATAATGACACAGTTGGTCAGCCCGGCTAACTGGGAGATGGGCGCTAACCCATAACCCTTTTGGCACCATTGTGGTAGCCCCTGTCCTCAGCCGTCATCGATCGCCTTTATAACAAAGGTCCTGTGAAAGATCTTCGAGATTCTCAGTGCTCTTTACATCCAAAGCCTACTACTAACAGTTCCATACTTGTCGCAATTTTTGCCCGATAAAGTTGCAGAGCGCTAGTAAAAAAAGTGCGATAAGATTACTGATATCTATATCATCAATCATTGTAATGGTCAGGGTTTTTGAAGGTACGTGGCGGGCTAACTTACCATGCTCGGGTACGTGATACTGCTGACTTGTTCTTTTCCTCGATTCATCATTTGCGGTCCTTGTCACGGGGGAGCCAGTACTGTTTTTGCAGTTGGACTGTCCTCATGGAACTTGTCGACATGCTAGTCATGCATGGTATGAGACTCAGGAGCTATTGGAGAACAGCAACTGAGGAAAAGGAATGAAAGAAGAAGCAAAAGCATATAAGTAAGACTAGTGTGGTAAAAAGAAGACGAGTCTAAAAGGACTATGTACTACCATATATAGTTGACATGCATTGTAAACGAGGTTTCTCGGCCCTTAGGACCTCGTAGTACCTCCGGCAATCCAACTAGCCACACATACTTGAAAATTTTTTAGACTCTCGGCAGGTTGATGACGGTCTGGTCAGGCCCAGATCACTATCACCATCAGCTATTTGCCTACGGCTTGGTGGCAGTGGACCTACTTCCCTCTTTACTTTTGTGCTTCTTGGTATTCGGAGGGACATAGTCATCATCATCATCCAGGGCAACCAAACGTCTCTTTTTACCTTTTCTACCAGTGAGGAAGACCTCAACAGGATTGCCTGCAGCATCTACAATGGCAGGACACATGGGAGACCACTCCAAGGAATCCAAAGCATCCTTGAAGGCATCAAGGACATAGCTATGATCATCTAGTTTACCTCCATATTGTGGTGCTACTAGGTCCCTCATCTCAGCTTCCAGATACTGCTGGCGGAAGGCCGGTCGGAGTGAGTTGTACCACGCAGTGAGGGCTTCATTACCAGGGAAAGCGAGCCCAGGTAAGACTCCATTGAGAAGCAAGAGTGCTTTCTGGTCTCCTCCAGTACTCGCATCAGATCCCGGCTTCCGTTGAGCAGTATAAAACACATTGTTGATGAGTGTCGCCAAGTCAATCTCGGTTTGGCACTGGAATGGGAGTGTCCGAAAGACAATGTAAAGGGTCAGCCAGAAGAATGATTCCAGGTCATCGGACAGTAAATGCGCTAGAGCACCATCTTTCAGTAAACGTCTGGAGATGAATGCCCAGGTGCCCTAGATTGAGTGGGACATGAGATGTGTGTCATAATGGCACTGCAAATGGACTTACAGTACGGTACCGCTGACGTTTTTTAATCTTTCGTGGGGTGCCATCCTTGTTCTTCACTTGTAAGGCAAGTTCCCAGTCAATAAGGATGCCCTCTCCTTCATCGGTAATAAGCACGTTATGATCACTGATGTCACGATGCAAGACGCCATATTTGAACGCCGCCTCATGAGCTGACAAATACAAGGTCAGAAACGAGAACGAATGGGAAAGTATGAAAATGGGCGCACCAACAAGAGCGTCATTGATTGCCCTAAGAAGACTGCGGGGATTCTCAAAATTCCTAAGTGTAGTGGGTATAAAATCTTCTAAGAGGCGATGGTGGATGCGTTCGTCAAGTTCATCAGTCTCAGCAATGTTCCATGGCTTCCCCCGCAGAGTTTGGGTTATGGTCTTTTGGTCGGGTACATCTTCACCAGCAATGATGGTCGGAAGATGAGGAACCTTTCCGTCTTTCTTGAGCTCTCGAATCAATTCCGATTCTTTCACCACATCTTCAGCACCTGATCGCCACGTATCCTTGAGGAACCAGATTTTCTTATCATCTACGCTGTAGACTGGATACGCTCGCGTACAGCTTCCTGTCAAAGAGTCTGCATCTCGAATCGAACCCCAAACAAGCACATCCTGGTTTTTCTCGGCATCTTCTTTCCGTTTGCTCCCCTGCACAGTGACGACATAGACGGGACGGTCCTTCAAAAGAGCATGGTTTTTGATGGCCTTTTTGGATAGCTCATCCTTTGCAAGTTGAGACTCTTTCGCGGTCGCTGGCCGGACAGTGGGATCGATTCCTCGAGTCTTGGGATCACATCGGTTGAAATAGTCCAAAAATTCGAGTAGGGGGCGGGGGTCCGTTCGAATGTTGATTGCCGCTGTGACGACGATGCCTGCCCTGTCAGCGCGAATAATTCGAGCTTCTGGGTCGCCAATGAAGA
>FTPT01000090.1:0-29348 GCA_900156845.1 Coprinopsis strossmayeri | reverse complement strand
GAAGGGCATGCTGTGACGTACCTCTGCGAAGTCGAAAGATTGGGATTTGACAGAATGGGAGCGCGAAAAGTACCATAGCGACATTCGATGGTCCTCGATGGTGATCTAGGTGATTCGTCAGTGAAGAGCCAGGCGTCCACGAATTGCCATTGTAGCTTACCCCGTAGGTAAAGGCGCGACGTGCGTCGTCATCCATGATGCTGACGCACACTCCCGCCAATTGCAGTTGGTTCTGAATACTTGTCAGCGGGGTTCAGATCAAGAGTCGTCGGGATCCTCACCAGGCGAACACTGTCACGATCCCGTTTCTTCTTGAGCTCCATCGCGACAACGATGTCTGTGGCATGGAGAACTTCCCCTTCCCCTTCTCTCAGCACCGCATCGGTCCAATGGTTTGAGTCCACCATGCTATAGTGAATAGCCCTCTCGGGAACCATCTCAAAGTTGTATTCGTTCTGGTGTCTGCCTTGCACGTTCAACCCGCGGATAGCCTCAACAATGGAGTTTAATCGATGGCGATAGCACGCAGCTTCATTCATCCCGCTTGTTAACGGCGAGTTTTCCGAATCAAACAAGGTGGAGTTTGCCTTCACACTCGCGATATACCCCGCCGCTTGTTCTTGTTCCATCGAGAATGGAAGGTAATGGCTCAAGAAATCGTCCACCGCGCAGTATATCGTCTCGTCGTTCATGGCTTCAGCAATCGCTTCAAGCAGTTCTATTTGCAGACGTCCATCAACTATTGGCCGTGTGCCGTCCCTGGGGGTTGATCTTACAGTATCCTGAGTCATTTTATTTCGAAATCCCATGGCGCAAAAAATACGTACTCTATTTTCTGGCCGATCATATGGGACCAATTGGGCACCTGCATTTGATAACTAGCATGACTTCTCCTCTGCGATGAAACTACATAATTCACCTGTCTATCTTCAATTGCTGGCCGTCGTCTTCGGCTTCAAGCTTGGAGATCCGTGGGTGAGCAGTCTTGGAAGGGATGGCGGCCGCGTTCCTTGCAATGTGTCAACCTAGCCATCACTCACGTGGTCGTGTCATTCCCCCGCTCAGTCGGAGCCCCTATTAGTATCTGAGTCTCCTCCCTGGGTCCCATAGCTGGGATTAGATCGTTCGAACGTTTAAATCCGTCTACTTCGTTTTATGCGTATGTCATACATTACAGGAAGACCATGTTGATATAGGTACAATTTAATAACAAAGGAAACAGAGATACAAAAATAGTGCGCTGCGTTGGAGCATGGCCTTAGGCGCTTGTATTGGATTGTGTTTGAACCATACGGGCGATCCTAGCTCTCGCAGACCACATTCAGACCCTTGTCACAGTTTTTGCGGATCTGCAAGTAAGCTCCAAATATTCATATTCGAAAGGTGGGTCTGCAAACAGACCGTTGTCATTCTAAACACTCAGTTGTGGACCCAGAGTGCAACTTTTCCTCAACGACCTTGCTGGGGACGACCATACCTACTTACATATAGTCAAGGACTACGTGCGTTTAGAATAAAATGAGCATATTACAATGTTATACGTAATTGACTGTAGTGACTAATGACAAAATCTATGAGAAATTTTGCGAAGAGGAAAGAAGCGATGCTAGGGTAACAAATGCTGGGTGTGTGATATGTGCTATGTAAAGAATAATGTACGCAATGTGAGATATAAACCGAAAGACGAATGAATCCAGAAGAAAGTTTTATCAGGTAGAGGAGAGTATCAAGCACGACCCGATCTCTTAGCCGCCTTGCGCGATCGGGTATTGTAAATCTTCGGCTGTCTTTCTGAACTTGGACCAGCTCTCGGAGGATGGGCATCACTTTCCGCCCTCGCTACCCGGCCACTCTGAGAAGCGTTAACACCCCCATTGTTCGCTCTCACCCGCTTCGACCCACTCTCTCGCCCAGCTTCATCGTCCGCCTGCCTGGACCGCTTATTGCTCGAGACACCGGCGCCCGTGCCCGCGGCCGGACCATCCTTTTGTTTCTCTGCTCTTTTCTTCTGAAGCCTTCGCGAGCGCTTAAGTCCCAGTTTCAGAGGAATCGGATAGGGTTCGCTTCGCGCTTGAAGGCCGACAGGCCTCCATCGATGCGTTTCCTGTCCTCCCCTATTGATATAGATGAAGAACTGCAAGGCTTTCAAATGGGACGCCGAGTATGACCCAACATTGCTCCAGTCCTCCCGGGATGCCCGCTTCTTTCCATGGGATAGAAAGGTTGAGCGCAGCCCATCGAGCGGAACCGACAATTGGCGTAAATCAGGATGAAGGCATTGATCAAGTTTCCGGTCAATCACGCGCTTGAACGCTTGATTCCTTGCAGGCGCAGCATCATCTCCTCAACGAAAATGGGGGTCGCCCATGTCTGAGAAGGTTTGTGCCCCACATGGCACGTAATAAGCCAAAGGATGACCCAAAAGACTGACTCTAGGTCGTGTTGGAAGTTATGTTGCACGGGATTATCTTCTCCGTTGCTTCGCCTCCTTCCGAAAACGGACTCTGGGTTGTCGTCTGCATTGTCTTCGTCCGTCAGGGCGAAATACTCTTGCTGCAGGATTTCGACTGGCATAAAGAAAGGGGTACCCTGTAAAAGATATTGTCACGAAGAGCAGGGTTGAGACAAAGCGATGGGCCGTACCGTTCTTGCTATACTCAAGATCGGAAAGCTTCACCCGCCAACGTCCGCCACATTGGACGCTCAGTATATTTCCAACGCTAATATCCCGGTGAACCCACCCGGCAATATACATCAATAGAAGGGCTACCATTGAAAATCAGAACCTGAACGGTGATCACAAGAAGAAGGCGATGTACCAGTGACGGATTGTCTCAACACATCCAATGCGTCACCTACTGACGGAAGATAGTGGACAGGAGTACAAAGGTCTTCGGAGAGAAAGAAGTATCGCCGCTTTGGAGCATAGCGACGGAGTATCCGGGTGGTGGGAAGCGGCATGGCTTCGGTATTGCACGTTATCACTTCATCGTTCGACTCTGTAATCCGCGTGGAAGAAAGGAATTGCGATGTCGCAGGTTTATTGTTGGTCTTGGGTAGGAATATCGGCTTCGTTACTCGGGCGTCGGATGCAAGTTGCTTCGAGATTTCGCACTTGACCATATCTGTGAGGACGAGGAAAAGATCCCGATAGTTCTTTCCTTCAAGGAACTGGCTAAGCTCCTCCAGAGACGCCCTACCATCATCGTGGGTATGGAATTCTTTCAAGTGCGGACTGGACTTCCAATCTGCCGAAGCGAACGTCTCTATGTCTTTGAACATGTCCTGCTGGATCGTTGCCTCGGGAATAGAGCTTTCGTCAATCCAGGCGTCCTTAAGGACTTTTGGTTCACCACCTGCTTTCACAGTATGATCCTTTTCCGAGATGACTTCGACTACCTTGAAGACGCGCGTTGAGCGACGTGCTACGCAAAGGTTACGATGCTCTTTCAAGGAATGCGTCGCCTTGAAATAGCGCGTCGCCTTGTCTGTCTGGAACTTGTATATATATGTCCCGTCCGTGTTACGAGTGATAAGAGGGCTAAATCCCCGTTCCTCACGCGTGGCAAACATGAACGAGATGAAAACAGAAATAAGGACGTCAGGTTTCTAAAGAGAGTTGTAAAGAAGGTGGTCGAAAAATAAAAGGACGTCAAGGCGTACCTTTATAATGTCGAAAGATTGGGATTTGGCAGAATGAGATCGCGAAAAATACCAGAGTGACATTCTATGGTCTTCGATGGTGATCTAATGGAGCCATCAGTTGGTAGTGGTGATCACATACGATTTGCACTCACCCCATAGGTAAACGCACGTCGTACATCGTCATTCATAACGCTAACACCCACTGACGCCACTTGCAGTTGGTTCTGATCACCATTGTCAGCCACCCAACCGCGGAGATAAGACTCACAGTACTCACCTTACGCACGGTATCAAAGTTGCGTTTCTTTTTGAGTTCCATGCCAAGGACAATATCTGTGGCATTGAGCGGATCGCCCTTCCCTTCCCTCAGCACCGCATCGGTACGATGGTTCGATCCGACCATTCTCGAATGAATGGGGCGGTTGAGAACCAACTCGAAGGTGTATCCATTATATTTCCTCCCAGCCACTGTTTTCAATCTGCGGATAGTGTCGAAGATGGAGTGTAATTGCGTTCGATAGCATGCATCCGGCGCGTTCGAAACAAGGTGGCAATCTTCATTACTTTCGAAACATATCGCCTGAGTGTCTTCTCCTCAATGGAGAATGGAAGATAATGCTTTTTGAACTCGTCGACCGTGCAATAGACTGTCTCGTTGTTCATCGCTTCACCGATTAAATTACGCACGCATTTGCTGTTTCTTCGTCTCTCTCCGTTCCTGGGGGTCATATTCAAGATCGGACTCGGACGTGTCTGCAATTCACGAGAGGGTTCTAGTTCAGGGAAGAGAATCCTGCATTTGAAGCGAGTGATTAGCAGTCATCTCTACTTGACGATGAGACTATAGCACGTACGCTTCGAAGAAAGTATAGTTCCTCGTATTCTGATTTCATTCAGGGTCAAAATGTGAACTTGAATTCAACCGTAATGCGAAGGCTCCGCGTCCATCATTCACGTGACCGTGCCCGCTGGCCCCTATCATAATCCTGGTACTCCTGTTCCACCTCCGCAGCTCCGCCAATGAATGTGGTAATAGCTACAGACCATTAGACATGTGCTGCATGGTTTGGGGTCATACAGGGCTACTCGTTCACGGTAATATAGTGACCCGGTCACTTCTAGAGCCCGTAGGCCTCCTCCATGTCGACGGAACGGCCGGGTCCCTGGGTCTACATCTGGTTTCTTTGACGATATTGTGCTCGGATCTTTCAATTGTAACGTGTCTATCGTTCTGCTACACATTTTCTAAGACTCTCGGGGGCCCCAACCGATTCCTGGTGGTGAAATTGGACTCCTCAATTCTCTGCGGCGAATCACAGTTGAAGATACAATCTTTTTCTGAACTGTCCCATCTGGGGTCTCGCCGTCCTGCTTAACTGGACACTGGACACTGAGCATCCAAACAGAGCCCCAGAGGCAATAAAAGTGTTGGGTAAAGTAAGTAATGATCCTGTCATGATCATACGAATTCTTAGCCCGAGTGATAGGATGCTGATGGGAATAATGAATAATCTCAGATGGGATCACGGACTCTCGGAATCGGACACGTATGTTTCATCCATGCTGTGGTTCTCGCGACGAGCGTTTCTTCTGATATATAAGCATGAAAAGCTAAGCTTTACCGCATATCCTGGCGCTCATCTGTACCCTCCCGCCCAACTCATAAGCAGCAGAGCCTAAGAATGGTCCAGCTCCTCTCTCAGTGCGCCTTCCTTAGGGTGCTACTTGCGGTGACGCTGAGCGTCGGCTCTGCACAAGCCTCGTACGAAGACGCAGGGTTCGACGCGCGCGCCGTCGGTGGTGCTTTTAACACTGAAGAAGAGCTAGCTCTACGGGGGCTCGGAGTTGACGCCGACATCGAGGATGTCTACTTCAGAGAATTGGACGACGAAGACGTTGGATCCCGAGACGTCACCCAAGACGACCTCCAGTTGGCGCTCAGACAGGCTGGCTTCGCGCACGACCACCCAGAGGCGCGGCATATCAATGTCGTGGACGAGGAAACAGAGTTAATGTTGAGGGAGCTGGAGGACGAGGAAGCGGTTCTCGCGAGAGCGGCGGAGGATGGCTTCGAACAGAATATACTTAGGGCACTCGCGGACGAAGAGGCTGAAGTCGCGTTGCGGGCTGCGACTATCAGCAAGGAGGCTAATATTCTGAAGGCCGCATCCTCAGCGGTTGGCTCAGTGACATCAACCGCCAGGGCTCCGATCTCGACAACCCCCGTCAGTCCCAGCCAAATACAAGTCCAGCTCGCACCGGTGAACTGCAAAGCAGCGACGATGTACCTGCATAAATACCATAAAACCCGGGCCTCGTATAAGAGGTGGGTTTTGAGGTGGCAGCGCGCGCAGAAGGCGAAGAATGAGAAGGGTATGCAGATTGCGAGGAAGAAGGCGCAGGAGAGGAGGGAGTATATGAAGAGGCTTTTGGCGGCGTTGTTGATGCAGGGACGGGTCCGGTGAGGTATTTATCCAACGTGTAGTGATTGCTCATGTGGCTCGTACCAACCGTTGTCATTCGATATCGCGATTCCATATTCAGTACCGCCATATATACTTACTATGGACTTGAAAGCTTACAGACCTGAATCTTGTGCGTCTCACTAGCTACATATCATAGGCAGTAATGACCCGGTGTCTTCTTTTTCCCTTTTTGAGTCGGGGACGCCGCAACCGACGCACGGAACCGCCATGCTGCGGTTGGGTCAAACGGAGGATAGGTCGATTCAATCGAAAAAATTTCAGGGAATGAGTGTACTTTTTTTTAGATATTATACATATATGAGCTTAATTTCTGAGAGAATTAATGAGAGACAAATAGATCAAAAACGATGGGATGGTTTGTTTTCCAGTTTCGCCTGCCCCGAAGGACTTGAAGATGAGTCCAGGTTCGACAGCTTGATCACGGGTTCTATTAGGGTTTGGCGAGAACGAGACCGAGCAAAATCTTTCAAATGTAGCACCATTCGAGTGGAAAGTGTGCTATGTAGGACAGCTTGAGGGCTTCAGTTGTTAAGCCAAGATCGAAGTGTGAAGGTGAGTAAATGAGGAATGTCAGTAAAAGAGAAGAAACTCTACTTACAGGGATAGAAGAAAGCGATATCTAGACTAATCAACGAGTCAGCATCTCAATGAGGCCAACAGGGTTGTGAGAACGTACTGGAAGAGACACTGCTACGAGTCCATTCGCAATCGACATGGCTTCATCGTTGAAATTTGAGATATGAGGCCACTGTAGTAGACGGAATCGAGGTTGGATAAATAGGACTAACCTGCCAGTGCAATAAAATAAAATGCGCCATCGCGATAGAGAATCTTAAGGAGCGGATTCGACCGAGTCCTCCAGTACGTTCGGACCCCGAAGTACACGCAAAGTACCATGACCACTTCGATTAACTCGTTAGTTCATGCCGTTCAATTTGAATCGGTATTTCAGGGAAAAATTACTAACTTATTCCACTGTATAAAAATGTGATGTAGGCGCCCATGACGAATGAGGCATTCTTCGTAAACCGAGCAAAACATCCAGGAACATCGTCATATTGGGATGGACCCCCTATACGGTTTCGCGTAAGCATTTGAACCAAAATATGGTGACGTATACTCACAGGATCCCACCACAGCGTAGACTATGGTTAGTGTCATCCATATAGTGAATGTAGCCTTCCGGCAGAATTAGGGGGAAGCGGCAAAAAAGCGTATAGCAAGCAACTTACGACTCCGTTAACGACTAGGAAGATGAACATGCCGCGTCCTCTTCTTGAAATCGCATATACCCGCATATAGAGTATGACTATGGAGACAATTTGGTGTTTAATTGTCCGGAGTAGCTGCGGAAAGCTAGGCTCACTTTCAGAGAGGAAGAGGCAAAACCCAACGGAAACTGAACAAAAGGGCAATGAGATCAATACGATGTTAAGTGGCGTTCCGATCAAAAGATTTACTCCCGGCGATAGAGAAGAATGTCTTGCATAGCTGGAACATGTCGTATGTCAGTGCCTGGGAATTGACATGAGATTCGAGAAGGAGGAGAGTCTATATACCGCAGGAGAAGCAGAGCTAGCGTTGTCTATCGGAAGTTAGTTTTGTCAGAGAGAGAGGATTTGAAGGTCCAGGATAGAAGAGCACCAACAGTATCCTATTAAGACTGTGATAGGCAAGAATGGAAGCGCCCGAAGGCTAAAATACAGGAACTTGAGGATGTTTTGCTTGAGTGGCCAAATGTATTTGATCTGCCAGATAGCGTCAAAGGACTTCGGGAATTAAACGTGCGGATTGTATTTTACTTCCAGGTCGAGAGTCTGAAAATATTCTGCGAACTATAACAACGATGCGTTGGGCACGAAGGACGCTGGTAATCGAAACAATGCTTACCATAATGGTCACACTTGCGGCTGGAACGTAGTTAATTATTTCGTGAGTCTTGTTCGACGTTGTGGGCTTACTAACCAAATACCATCTAGGCAGCGTCCAAGGGATTAAACCTGACTGATGGCTGACGAGCCTGTAGCTGGTCCACTCACGTTGTGATGATGTGTGCTTTCAACCTGAATATGCACGTCATTGAGTCCTTGATTCATTCTGCAGGGTACGAGGAAGGGAAAGGGTGTAGTCCACAATGAGGGATCAGTAAAAATCCAAGCTTTATGCGACTCAGAGCTCTGTCAGCTAGTCTCAATATATATACATAACACACTGATTCTAATAAGGTTCTTCCGTCAAGATTCTCGATCCTTGACAATCTTTCTCGCACCATCAACTCGGTGTTGGCATGTTTCCAGTTTGTCATCGCATGTGAACTAATGTATCATGAGAACCTCTCCACTTCATCGCCTTAGCATTGTTCGAGAAGCTGATTTGCAGTGGTTCCATTCCATCATCGATCTTCAGGCCCAGGGGGTTGCCGACTTCGATAGACTATGGCCACGCAAAACTCATTTGATAAGTTCTCACCGGCTCTCACAGGGAGTATGCGTCAGCTAAAAGTCTTATCCCGAACAAGGCCCAGACACCGAAGAAGACGTGATATCTGTGATATGGCGATGAATACCACACTAGGAGAGGAGAACACGTTTGGAATAGTCGGGAGGAAAATATGTCTGTGTCGGTCTCAGATGTCTTTATTCCGCTTCTCCGAGTCCTATTTACCTTTTATTATACAGAGCATCGAGTAGACAGATACTAATCAATATATTCTCGCCTGAAACGGATGTCTAACCACGACCTCTAACCCAAAACGAAGCGATTTTCTGTTGGAGACGTGGATTCTTCGGGTCAGGACACCGAATCTTATCTTTTAGTTGTCTGGTGGCTTAAATGAACCATAAAATCTGTCGATGGAAACCTCTCGAGCACTTCACGAAGCGAGGTGCGTATCAGTATAAAAATAATTAGTATTGATGTAGATATGCGTCGATGGCTTGGCATGTGCCGCCTGGGGAGGGCTGAGATATAGCTACAGTTTGGTTCACTCTCTACCTGCAGGTTAGTCACCAGAACCAAAAAAGGCGTCAGAAGCTAGCTAGCCGGGTAAGGAACCCGAGGCTATACATGCCTCAGAACTCGCACGAATTTTCCAAGGCAAGACCACTGCTCAATTTGTGACTAAGAAACGAGCCTATTTGGGCGATTGAGGCTCATTGCCACCGTCTACTATAGACCTACTCCCAGAAGGAGTATCGTTTATATGCTTAGCCTTAAGATGCTTTGGCCCGATTTCTCTCCCCGCATCCTCCTCCTCTGTCCTCGCCCGTTTCAAGTGATTGGCACCCGCCGCATCGCTACCCTCGCCCTTGGGACCATCTGTTGGTTTGTGACTCACTTTAGATGGACTTTGGACGGACAATGTGTTTGCCTTCTCGAGAGGGATAGGAAAAGGTCCGTTGTTTCCTCGTCCCCGAAGCCTAACACCGCGCCATCCAAGCGGCACCTGTTTCTCATCTCGGAGATAATGAAAGAAGAGGAAGAACCGGTAGTGCGTCGCAGAGTACGATCCATGGTTATTCCAATCCTCCTTATACGCACGGTTCCACCCATGCGAGTACAAGGTGCGCCTGAGCCAATCAAGAGGATTTGCTAACTGGTGCAGGTCCGAGTGCAGGGATGCCCTAAGACCCTGAGCGACCATAGAGCACGTAAATGTGTTCACCCGTCCGTTCGGTACAAACCTGTAGCCGGGGTCTGCAAAGGTGGGAATGGCCCATGTCGCAGAGGCTGCGTGACCAACGTGTGATGTTATGAGCCAAAGGATAACCCAGAAGAGCGCCTCCGGGTCGTGCTGGAAGTTGTGAATCATAGGGTTGAAAGTTTCGGGAGGCGGGCTCTTATCGTCGTTGAAGTTCATCTTGTACTCCTCTTCCTCTGCAGTCGTGGCTGGGAGGGTCAGATAACTCCTCTGCAAAATTTCAACTGCCATGAACGGCCGTGTACCCTACGTAGTATATCATCAGTACATAGACAGAGCAGGTGAAATGAAATGGAGAAATACGACGTACGATATTTGGTTCATGCCTCCCAGACTCGGATGGGAACGTAAACACTTTACTGAACTCGAGATCTGCCAGCTTCACGTGCCATTGGCCATCCTTTTGGACGCTGAGTATGTTCCCGGTGCTAATATCGTGGTGAACCCATCCAGCACAATACATCAAAAGAGGAGCTAAGATTAAGACTAAGAAGTGAGAAGACGATGAAAGGAGAAAGCATGAACACACATACCGGTCAAGCACTCTCTGAGCACGTCCAATGCGTCACCTACGGACAGAAGTTCATCGACGGGGGTGGATCCCGGGAAAACAACATGTCACTAGGTTCGGGGTCTACAATCTGTGTGTAGGAGCCCAAGTATCTCCGCGAGAGTTCTTCTGTCTCGGGGTTGGGAAGGAAGATCAGGTCAGACGGTCGGGCATCAGGGGCAATTCGCTTCGAAACTTCGCCCTTGCCCATGCTGGTGATGACAAGGAAGAGACCTTGATAGTTTTGGTCTTCGAGGAGTCGACCAAGCTTGTCAAGGAAATCCCTCCCTTAACCCTTCTTCTCCTCGAGGAAAGCCGCTAGGTGCGGACTGGACCTCCAGTCCCCCGCCCCGAACTTCTCGATGTCGTTTAACAGCCGCTGCTGAATGATACTCTCCAGTACAGAGGCTTCGTCGACCCAAACATCCTTCAGTATCTTTGTCTGACCGCCTTCCTTCGGACTATGATCTTCTTGCGAGACAACTTCGATAACTTGGAAGATGCCCGGTGAGTGACTAGCGATGTATAGCTTGCGGTGTTCTTTCAAGGAATGGGCTGCCTTGAAGAAACGTGTTCCTGTATCGGTCTGGAGCTTGTAGATGTACGTTCCATCCCTGTTTCGGGCGATGAAGGGACTGAATCCAAGTTCCTCACGCGTGGCGAACATGAATGAGATGAAAGTCGAAATGAGGACGTCCGGTTGCTAGAAAAAGATGTCAGTAAGGAAATCAAGAAAATGGAGCACAGACGTGCCTTTCGAATATCGAAAGAATGGGATTTGACAGAATGAGTACGTGAAAAGTACCACAACGACATTCGAAAGTCTTCAATTGTAATCTAGTTGAAGACGGGCCATAAGCCAAGGTTGTATTCACGGAAAGCTTTGTAACTCACCCCGTAGATAAAGCCACGCCGCACGTCTTCGTTCATAACTTGAACCACCAGAGATGCCAATTGTAGCTGGTTCTGAGGACTAGTGTCAGCGATGTAACCAATCGAGAAAGACTGCCAGCATGGAAAACTCACCTCCCGGGTGTTCTCTGGCTTGCGTACCCGCTTAAGTCCCATGGGCACAACGACATCTATCACTCTGAGAGGACTGTCCTCTTCCCCATCTCTCACCACTGCATCAACACGATGAGTCGAGCCGACAATTCGCGGCTGACTAGAGTCATCGAAGGCCATCATCTCAAAACACAATCCGTTCGGTTGTCTACCCTGCACCTGCAAGTCACAGATAGCTTTGAAGATGGACTTTAGCCGTCTACGATAACATCCTATTTTTGTCTTCGCCGTCTGGGAAGGGCGACGCGTCGGACTGAATAAAGTGGCTTGCTTCTTCACACTCGTGATGTACCCCTCGAGGTCGGTTTTTGGAATCAAAAACGGAAGGTAATGTTTCATAAACTCGTCCACTGAGCAATAGGCTGTGTCTTGTTCCATCTGTGCGCCGACAGTTTCACGCACCTTGCGCGCACGCTTGTGGGGATCGGTGCTTGCGAATCGGCGCATCCTAAAAGGGTTATAAATGTCATTCGTCAGTCCAATTTTGAAATCGCCTCGCCCATAGAACATACGTTATATCGTCAGGAATGTTTTCTTGAGTATTGGTGGCGCCTCTATGGCTGAAGTGAAACGAGACAAAACTCAAGGCGACCTCAAGTTGAAGGTCTGCACCCATTGTCCAGGCCCGGCCCGGTCCCGGGCACGTGAGCGCGATTTTGTTTACCCCTATGCTGAGTCTGAGCCGATGCCTCCTCTGGCCTACATCTGTATGATTTAGCACTCCCTGGGAGCTATGGTAGATAAAGAGTACCTGGACATCACTAGAGATGACCAAATTGCCTAGAGTCATAATGACGTTCTTTTAATTCACGGTAAACACAGGGATAAAGTCAAGGGGAGGTCCGCATTTGGTCCGTATGCATATAATGCCTACAATCTGCTCATCGGGAGGCCATCGAAAAATATTTCTTTCCTAAAATATACTACAGATCGGACAGAATCGTTCCCTCAAGCACTCGCCTTCAGTTTCAAAATCCTCTCATAAAAGTCCAACTCCCTCTCCAACGAATCTTTCAAATTCTCTTCCTTCCTCCAACCGTGACCTTCACCCGGGTATAACTTATACTCAACAACACCTCCGCGGGCCTTGATACCTTCGTAGATAAGTTCAGCCTGCTCCTTGGGCACGACCTTATCTATTTCTCCTTGCAAGATCTACAAAGAAATGGTAAACAGACGCCATTCATTCAATATCCATTCACCCCGATGGGGATAGGTAGAACACGACTTACCAACAACGGACTCTCAATCTTCTCGACATTGTTAATAGGTGATCTCTCCTTGTAGACCTCCGGAACTTCTTGACTCGTCCCCCCCAAGAGTCGATTCAAATATTGACTTTCAAACTTGTGCGTAAATTCTTCGAGCTTTTTCAGGTCCGAAACACCATAGCTCGATTGTGCGGCCGCAAAGACTTTTCTATCGGCCTCCTTGGCTGGTGTAGAAAGGGCTGCGAGGACAGTGTAACCTCCCGCCGAGCCACCACGGATAGTAGCACGCGCAGGGTCGATGAGGGAGTAAGAAGGCGAGGCGAGAAGTCGAACAGTGTTGATGCAGTCGTAGACGTCGACGATTCCCCAATTGCTGTTGAGTCGCTCAATATAATCTCGGCCGTACCCGGAAGAGCCGCGATAGTTCACGTCAACCCAAGCCCATCCTCTCGACGTGAAATATTGCTTCCTCCAATCAAGTCCCTGCCCAACGTACCCCGTCGGGCCACCATGTACGTTCACCACAACAGGCGGCTTCTCTCCCTCGATGCTCGTCCCCTTATATGCAGGATTGTGCGGCCCATAAAACACCACATGCAATGGACCCTCGTTGTTCGGAAGGTCGAGTGTTATGGGTTGCGGAACCGATACGAGTTCCTTCGGCAGGTCCACATTGGTCGCGCTCTTAAGTGAGTTGAGGACAGTATATTCCGCAGACCCTACGATCAGAGCCGAAACGGAGACCTGGACAATACTCTTTTTCTCGTCCGCTTTTTGTCCTGCGAATACGACAGTGTCGTCCGATAAAGAGACGGTGCGGAGGGATTCGATCGTGACGTATGGCGTCGAGATTGGTTTAGGTTGCTGGGAAGTGCCTGGCTGCAGGAGGTAGAGAACATCCCTCCCATCTTTGATAGCCACAAACAGCACTCCATCTTTCACCAACGCATATGGGAATTCACCCAGAATCCAAAACGGTTGAGCGAAGTCCTGGTTCACAGGCGACGGCAGGAGCGGCGAGCTGGCATCCCCAGCCGAGTTGTCTTGACCCAGCTTGAACTTCCAAGGGTTCACAAACCGAGACTGGTCAGACGTGAACAACAACGTCTTGTCATCCTTCCAGCCTGGATACCCAGCGCTCACCGCTCCCCGCTTCCCAGCAACATGATTGGTATTCGCCAATGCCAACACTCTCCCTCCGCTGCCCGGAGTCAACAGGATATCCGCGACGTAGATCTCGCCGCCCTGCCAGGGCATATCGGGGTGGAACCATTGGAGCCACGCAAGCTGCTTTCCGTTTGGCGAGAAGCGGGGGAGAGCGTAGAAGTCCGCGCCGGATACGAGAGTGTTTGTGAGGATCGCTTTGGCTTTGACGTCGATCAAGGCGAGAGTGGTGACGACTGTCGCCGGGGTATCCTCTGTATGATCCTCAAGAACGGCAACGAGGTACTCATCAGAATATATCGGGTGCAATGCAAGGTTCGCGTATCGATAGGGCTTTCCCTCTGTCGTAAAGCGCGCATTGGTACATCAAGAAGGTGAAAACAGTCAAAGGACGTACCTGGTGTGATGGCTTCAGGTTCTTCTCCACCTACCACTTTCACTCGGTAGATCCTCCCGTCGGTATAGTGGGAGAAATAGAGGATCCCATTATGCACCAAAGCGGGGGATCCTCCGTACTCTTGCACGCCCGTGCGGACATTCCATCCAGAGCCTACGACATCTTCCCCAGTCTTGGTTTCAACAAGCACGGTCCTCCCCCCTTCAGAAGGCCTCCTTTCGAGGTGGTATACAGCAGAGGTCACCGAGTCTACGAGGATCTCCTCGATTGAGTTGGCCTTTTATATATGACAGTCGTTGAGAGGTAAACGTTGGTGTGCACCATGGATCGTGGATCATTAATTTAAAATTAACAGCAAGATTTCACGAAAGAGCTAAACAGACTCACGTTCTTAGTGATAGCTTCAGCTGTAATAGGCGATTTCCAAGTTCCGTATGGCGCAGCAATAGGCTTAGTTTGTTCAGACATGATGGGAAGAGACAGAATTGTTGTATGGATACGCGTAATAGATAATCTAGTCTATGCCGCACGGCGATCTAATCACGATCAACTGACGCGACGGCGGGAGCTATACGCGTTATCATCAGCAGGGATAGGGGCTTCGTACACGCGTGAGAGCGCACATAGTTAATATTTATGTACCACCGTCGCCTGTAGTCGTGGTAAATGTTGCTCTGAAGGCACAATAAATTGCTCAATATTGAATCAGCACTATTATGGTAGGGTGCATACAATTCCCGTCCCGTGTCTTGAATTTATGTTTTTGGTCGGAGACATACTTGAAGGTTCGCACCAGTTTCTAGGGTACATCAACAATCCGTTTTATGTGGAAGCCATTGCTGCTCAAGTAATAGCTTAGATCATCCATTTCACGCGCATGGTATAACCTGCCCGCAGACCACGGCCTTTCTTAATTACAACCTGTTATAGCTCCGCCTCTTCTCCCCATGTCTGAACAATCAAAGCCCATTTTCGCACCTTATGGGACTTGGAAGTCTCCTATTTCTGCTGAAGCTATAACCAAGAATGTATGTTTTTGCAATTTTTTTCGAGTCTTCACGGTCACTTATGAATCTTTCGCCGTCAAACGGCAACGGGATACAATCCCCGCTCCACACCACTACTTCCATCGAATGAGAAAGGCCAACTCTATCGATGAAATCCTTGTCGATTCTGTGACTTCCACAGTATACCATCTCGAGAGGAGGCCTTCTGAAGGAGGTAGGAACGCCTTGGTCAATACGAAGACAGGAAAAGACGTTGTAGGGGAAGGATGGAATGTCCGAACGGGTGTGCATGAGTATGGCGGGTCCCCTGCTTTAGTGCATGATGGTATTCTTTATTTCTCCCATTACGCCGATGGGAGGATCTATAGGCTTAAAGTTGGAAGTGGGGAGGAGCCTGAAGGTATTACACCAGGTACGTGTTACTTCCAATGTCCAATCGTGCACAGTTTGACTTTATGCCAGAGGACAAGCCGTATCGATACGCAAACTTTGCTTTGCACCCGACGTACCCTGAAGAGTACCTTACTGCCATTCTGGAAGATCATACGGAAGATACATCGACCACGGTAGTGACCACCCTTGCCTTGATCGACATCAAAGCAAAAACCATCCTCACTAACACTCTCGTATCCGGCGCAGACTTCTACGCCCTTC
Source organism: Coprinopsis strossmayeri (assembly GCA_900156845.1). NCBI lineage: Eukaryota > Fungi > Basidiomycota > Agaricomycetes > Agaricales > Psathyrellaceae > Coprinopsis > Coprinopsis strossmayeri. The sequence continues at coordinate 13,469 of FTPT01000090.1, read as the reverse complement.
CTCGTTTCTCACCAAACGGAAAAAAACTCGCATGGCTGCAGTGGTTCCATCCCGACATGCCATGGCAGGGCAGCGAGATCTACGTCGCGGATATCTTGCCGACTCCTGTCGACGGAGGGAGAGTTTTGACGTTGGCGAATACGAAGCATGTTGCTGGGAAGCGGGGAACCGTGAGCGCCGGATATCCGGCCTGGAAAGACGACGAGACATTGCTGTTTACGTCTGACCAGTCTGGGTTTGTTAACCCTTGGGAGTTCAAGCTGGGTCAAGACAACTCGGCTGGGGATGCCAGCTCGCCGCTCTTACCGTCGCCTATTAGCCACGACTTCGCTCAACCGTTTTGGATTCTGGGTGAATTCCCGTACGCGGTGGTGAGACGCGGAGTACTGTTTGTGGCTATCAAAGATGGGAGGGACGTTCTCTATTTCCTACAACTGGGCACCTCTCAGCAGCCTAAACCAATCGCGACGCCGTACGTCACGATCGGATCACTTCGCACTGTCTCTTTATCGGACGACAACGTCGTATTCGTAGGACAAAAGGCTGACGAAAGGAAATCTATTATCCAGGTTTCTGTTTCCTCTCTTGTCGCGGGGTCTGCGGAATATACTGTCCTCAACTCGTTGACGAGCGCGAGCGGGGTGGACCTGCCGAAGGAACTCGTATCGATTTCGCAACCCATTACACTCGACCTTCCGAACAACGAGGGTCCTTTGCATGTCGTGTTTTATGGGCCGCATAATCCTGCGTATAAGGGGACGAGCATCGAGGGAGAGAGGCCGCCTGTCGTTGTGAACGTACATGGTGGGCCGACGGAGTATGTCGGGCAGGCACTTGATTGGAGGAAGCAATATTTCACGTCGAGAGGATGGGCTTGGGTCGACGTGAATTACCGCGGCTCTTCCGGGTACGGCCGAGACTATATTGAGCGACTTAATAACAATTGGGGAATCGTCGATGTCTACGACTGCATTAACACTGTTCGACTTCTCGCCTCGCCTTCTTACTCCCTCATCGACCCTGCGCGTGCTACTATCCGTGGTGGCTCGTCGGGCGGCTACACTGCCCTTGCTGCCCTTTCCTCGCCAGCAAACGAGGCTGATAGAAGAGTCTTCGCGGCTGCCCAGGCAAGCTATGGTATTTCGGACTTGAAAAAGCTCGTAGAATTTCCGCACAAGTTTGAAAGTCAGTATTTGGATCGGCTTTTGGGAGGGACAAGTGAGGAGGTTCCGGAGGTGTATAAGGAGAGGTCTCCGATTAACAACGTGGAGAAGATTGAGATCCCTTTATTGGTACGTTCATTCTCTCTCCTTAATGGAGACGCATATACATTAATCCTGGAATTGCGTCTATTTATTCGGTAGATCTTGCAAGGCGAGATAGATAAGGTCGTCCCCAAGGAACAATCCGAGTTGATTTACGAGGGCATCAAGGCACGTGGAGGCGTAGCTGAGTATAAACTGTATCCGGGTGAAGGACATGGCTGGAGGAAAGAAGAGAATTTGAGGGATTCGTTGGAGAGGGAGTTGGACTTTTATGAGAGGATCTTGGGGTTGAAGACGAGTGCTTGACAAACTAGCTTGTGTAAGATCTGCAATGTTTTTAGGGAAAAAGGCTCTATGCTTCTACTCAAGATGGCCTGGTGGATTCTGGACATTTTATGCATACGGAGTTGACCTTTATGTGTACCGTGAATTGACCGCGAATTCCAAAGACCGCTTTGTAACTACCTGTTGTCGGATTATTTGTAGAGTGGACACAGACGTGGGAAATCATATCTCCCCATGCCCGCTAAATAAGGAGGTAGTAAGACCGAATTCTTAAAAATTATAACACGGGCTGTTAACGTCGCCCTCATGTACCCCTGGGGCGGGATGACCGGTCAAAGGTTCAGAAAATAACTTCTAGTTGGAAGGTCTAGCCAATTGTTTATTGGAGCTACGTGCAATCATGAATTCCCATTGTCGCGGACATTGCCGCTGGGGATCAATACCCGTTATGATTGGTGATAGGGGATTCATATTCTCGACATCCCCTCACCAGGTTTTATTCACTTGGATCGAAACAGTGACGACACCAGTACTAAGCGAGCGAATCTATGACGCCCATTCTCTATCTCATCCAGCCAAAACTTGAATGTAGCCAGGAACAAAATATCTCCTTTCCAGTCTACATAAACGCGTACCCAGGCTAATGGACAAACCAGAAGCCAGACTTCACCCCACCTCCTCTCTAAAACTCTTTCTGCTCTCTTTTTTTCTGCTTCGTGCTAGCCATCCAATCAATTGATTTGATTCGATCCATCCCTCTCTGCCACTTCCGCGCATTGAGTTTTCCGCGATTCGCTGGTCTCGTTCTCGTCCCTTGTTGACCAAGTAACTCCCAACTCGACTCGTATCCGTGGTATCTGGTTAGCTTTGACAGCAACACCTACTTCTCCTCGTTCTCTTTCGATCACCTCGCACGCAAACCACACTCGTCTTCCGCTCTTTTCAAGTTTTTCGTCCATCTTCCTATCTCACTTCAGCGCACGATGCGTACATTCGGCCCTCTAACTCTGACCGCACTCACCCTCTTCGCTTCGAGTGCACTTGCTGGTGGCTGGGGCTGGGGTGGAAACAATGACGGTGGTAACAACAACGGCGGTAACCCCCCACCGAACAACGGCAACCCTCCCCCTCCCCCTCCTCCCCCGAACAACGGCTGGAACCCTCCTCCCCCTCCCCAGAACAACGGCTGGCAACCCCCCTACCCGCCCCCACCCAAGAACAACCCCGTCCAGATCCATCCGAACGGCAACTGGCGCAAGTGTCTGGACGTCAGGGGTGCGGTGTATGCGAACGGCACGCCTGTGGATATGTGAGTCTCAACTTTCTCGTTCAGGGGTTATCTTAGAGCTGACCACTGTGACATATGTCTAGCTTCGATTGTAACGGCTCAGGTGCCCAAAACTGGATTCTGAACCCTGGCGCTACCAAGGTCCAAGTCGCGGGCCAAAACTTCTGTCTCGATGCCGGCGAATGTACGTATCCTATCCTAGCCTACTTCTTTCTTCCTCCTCTTCTTCACCGTCTTTCCCTTCCTGTCCAATCACAAGTTCAACCCTCCCCTTTGGGCGCTTACGCGCGCTTAAACACTCACGCTGACCTGACATACCCCACAGGGCCAGGAAACGGCGCCCAACTCAAAATCTGGACATGTTACGATAACTTGCCCGCGCAGAACTGGTACTATACGGACGATAAGCGGTTGGCTTTGCGTGACCGAGGTACACTCAGCTTCCTTATTCACCCTTCTCTCTTTCCCTTTCTTCGCACCCGTCCTCCTTCTACCTTCCACGTTCTTCCTTCTATCCCAATCCTCATCCTCTTTGCCCCTACCCTGAACTTCCCCCAATCCCACCAATGAACATTGAATCACTGACGCCCCACTCCCAAATTTAAACAGGCCTCTGCCTCGACCTCACAAACGGCGACACCTGCAGCGGCACCGTCATGCAAGTCTGGCAGTGCCTCAACTACGACGTCAACCAGATCTGGAACTACTAGTCCTCGTTCCCTCGTGTTATCCTATCCGAGTCGTATCCTTCGCTTAGTTTGGTTTGAGTTTTACTTTGGAGGGCCTGTCGTTTCGTCGGGAGAGGGACGTCGAGAAGTTTGGATGGAGGGGAGTGGTGAGAGTTGGGAGCTTGCGTTGGTGAGGTGAAGTGAAGGATCGCTGGAAAAGCAAAAGAGTAAAAAACAAGTGGACGCGTATCGTCCGAGGTAAGATAAAGAACTTGGTGCGAAAGTCTCATCGCTACCACCACACCGTCAAAGAAAACACATACGAATCCAAAAAAGAACACGAATCCTCAGGTCGAATCAAAATCAACCCCTCATACTCCACGCCCAGGAAGGTAATAGAAGTAGATAAATGATAGGTAGAGGAAGGGAGGTGGGAGGCGCAGGTTCGCCAGTCGTCCAGACTTTCTCAACATAAAAAAAAACTTAAAACTTAATTTAAACAATTTGTATTTGTATCGCGCGCAATCTACTGGTTAGATCAGATCACGTCTTCTTTCGTTTGAGCTTGACTGTAGAATTGGATCCATTGCGCAGTCAAGCTGTACACCGCGCGAACACCCCCGCCGTGGATCATCATGGTCGACTAACGTCTTTCTATCTGGATTCTAATATGTTGCTGTCTTCGGTGATCTAGTAAGCCTCCACCCATGAACAGTGGCTCTAACTTTCTCGTCGCCCGAGTCTTCTGGGAACATCGGCTGTGGAAAGATGAACAAAAGTCAGTTCACGTCCAGCATGCAATCGTGCGCATGAAAGGTAAAATAAACTTCAATGGCGTGAAAAAAAACGATAACGAAAAGGCTGAGACGGCAGTTCGAACAACGGCAGGGAAGCAAAGAGCGAAGTAGGACGGAAAGATCCGATAAAAGTAGAGGCGCACCGGAAACCGCTCTTCAACCACCCTCTCACCCTTCCACCCCCTCTGCTCCGCCTTACTGAAAAAATCCATATCTCGGTGCGCGAGATGTGGCCGGTGGTGGCTGTAGAATACTAGCACGCAGGGTAGTTCTTGCGACTCGGACTTGGGTCCGTCAGCGAGGACGTTCTCGCACGTCGAGAGCAACGCGTCGTGCTAATTAAAGATATCTTCAGGCAGCCGGGTCGTGGACCTAGACTGGATAGAACGAACCTGGGAATGGTTGAAGATAAGATCGGAGAGGATGACGAGGTCAAAAGCTCGTCTGCCCGTCACGGACTCTGCGGGGTCTAGCAGGGCGTTTGCCGGATGTCCCCAGATATATCCCTAAAGACAGTTTAGATTCAAACCATCTTAGCGATTCATAGAAACAGATACGCAGCATCGCACCTTTGTCAACACCCTCCCCCGCTCCACTTCTGATAGGTTATGCTGGACATTACACTCGATATTGTCGATGAGACTTTTGTCCGGGTAGTCGGTGATTACGACCTGCATATCCAATACATCACCACCAGCAATTCTTATATCAATAAAGAGCAAAGAGAAAGGTATAGGATAAAAGACGTACGAAACCCGCGCTATTCTTGGCAGTAACAAGGCTCGGAAGCGCGCCTCCCGCTCCAAGTTCCAACACGTTCTTGTTGGTGTACAGCTCGGTGTACTGGTCGAGGTACGTCGCGAACGACCGTGCAGCGTTCCATCTATGTGCAACCCCCGATCAGATTCAATCCCATCTCACAAAATCATCATCCGATCCAAACCGAAAAAAAGCTCACAGATAATGGCCCCACAGTGGGTGATCACCCACAAGTCTAATCTCGAGCTCTTTCCATTCCCCTGTCTGGTCTTTGACGAATCGCGAATCGCGGAGGTAGGTCGAGGTCGTAGGTTCAGGTGTCGGAGGTCTAGGTGGTTCCTTCACGGGGTAGGTAATCGAGTGTGGGTGATTAGATGGCGTAAACGACTGACTGGAAACACTGAATCGAGGGAAAGATCCAGTTCTTCGTCAGATGCAGACATTGCCGTCGATTGTGGTCGTGGTCGAAATCAAATCACAAAACTTGAGGAGGATGGGTATGATTTGGGCTTGTTTGGATTGGAAGGTGTTGGCTTCTGGGGTTAGGCACCTTGGTGTGAGTTCCGAGGTCTGCGCGTTCTTTGCCGCGGTGCTTAGACAAATTTCGACGGTTTTCGACGGTAAGTTCGGAGAAAATGCTAGGTCCTGGGATCCTGTATGTACAGAGTAAACTAACTGCTGCTATATCCCAGCTTTTCCCCATCCACGAACGGCGGGACATACGCCATCGACGGATTTCTGCTTCAGTGATAACTATATCCAGATACTCGTCGAGAGTACTGAGACCTGGCACATCTTCAAATCCTCGGGAGGTCGCCATCGACATATTCCCTGGTCAATTTAGACCACGGTGAATTAAAAGAACCTCTTGTGACTTTGAACAGTTAGTAATAGGGGCGGCTCACGTCGCGCTCACGTGAACACTGAGCCGGGGCGCACACCCGGCCTTGGCCGGACTGGACAATGGCGAAGAATTTCAAAGTTGAACTTGGCCCATTGGCTTTGGGGACAACGTCTCGTTTTGCTTCAGCCATAGAGGCACCACCAATACTCAACAACACACTCTTGACGACATAACGTACGTTCTATGGGCGAGGAGATTTCGAAATGGACTGACGAATGACATTTATAACTTTTAAGGATGCCCCGTTGGCAGTACGAAAGTACAGACTACCAAGATCGTGCGCAACGCCAGCTGCGTGAAGCTATCGGCGCGCAGATGGAGCAGGACACAGCCTATTGCTCAGTGGATGAGTTTATCAAACATTACCTTCCGTTTTCGATTCCACAGACTCACCTCGAGGGGTACATCACGAGTGTGAAGAAGCAAGCCACCCTATTCAGCCCCACGCGCCGGCCCTCCCAGACCGCAAAGTCGGAACTGGGATGTTATAGTAGACGGCTAAAGTCCATCTTCAAAGCTATCTGTGACTTGCAGGTGCAGGGTAGACAACCGAACGGATTGTGTTTTGAGGCGATGGTTTCCGATGACTCAAGTCAGCCGCGAATTGTCGGCTCGACCCATCGTGTCGATGCAGTGGTGAGAGATGGGGAGGAGGATAGTCCTCTCAGAGTGTTAGATGTCGTTGTGCCCATGGGACTCAAGCGGGTACGCAAGCCCGAGAACACCCGGGAGGTGAGTTTTTCTCTCTTGATTGGTCGAAGAGTTGACCGCAGTATTCAGAACCGGCTACAACTGGCATCTCTGGCTGTTCAAATTATGAACGAAGACGTGAGGCGTGGCTTTATCTATGGGGTGAGTTCCAAGTTTTTCCCCTAAACCGTGCCTTGACTAATGGTTCAAGTAGCTCACGCTTGAGGACCATCGAGTGTCGTTGTGGTACTTTTCACGCACTCATTCTGTCAAGTCCCATTCTTTCGATATTCGAAAGGCACGTCTGTGCTCCCTTTTCTTGATCTCCTTACTTACATCCTTCTCTAGAAACCGGACGTCCTCATTTCGACTTTCATTTCATTCATGTTCGCTACTCGTGAGGAACTTGGATTCAGTCCTTTCATCACCCGTAATGCGGATGAAACGTACATCTACAAGCTCGAGACGGATACAGGAACATGCGTTTTCAAGGCAACGCATTCATTGAAAAAACATCGGAAGCTGTACATCGCTGGTCATTCACCGCGGATCTTCCAAGTTATCGAAGTCGCCTCCGAAGAGGACCATACTCCGAAGGAAGGAACTCAAATGAAGATTCTTAAGGATGTTTGGGTCGACGAAACATCTGTTTCGGAGGGTATTGTTCAGCAGCGGCTATTCAACGACATCCAGAAGTTCGCGGCGGGGGACTGGAGGTCCAGTCCGCACCTGAAGGCTTTTCTTCCAGAGAATACTAAGGGGAAGGGCGAGGCTTTCCTAGACGATATTGGGCGGATTCTTGAAGGCCAAAACTATCAGGATCTCTTCTTGGTTATCACGGGTATGGCCAAGGGCGAAGTCTCGAAGCGAATTGCCCCTACTGCCCGACCTTCAGACCTGGTCTTTGTTCCCAAGTCCGAGACAGAAAAGCCTTCCGAGACATACTGGGGCTCTTATACGCGGATTGTCGACCCAAAGCCTAGACCACGGTTTTCTTGGGATTCCGAACCTCGACCCCCTCGCTACACCCCGAAACAGCGACATTTCTTTGTCTTTGACGACTTTTGTACCCCGGTCGATGAACTTCCGTCCGTAGGTGACGCATTGGACGTGCTCAGAGAATGCTTGACCGGTATGTTTGTTTATTGCAATCTCCTTTCATCCTCTTCTCATTTCTTATTCTTAATCCTAGCTCTTCTGTTAATGTATTGTGCTGGATGGGTTCACCACGATATTAGCACCGGTAACATACTGAGCGTCCAAAAGGAAGGACGATGGCACGTCAAGCTGGCGGACCTTGAGTTCAGTAAAGTGTTCACGTTCCCATCCGAATCCGGAAAGCATGAACCCAGGATCGTGCGTCCTATCTCTCCACCTCATGTTTCCTTTTTCTGCCTATCCTGACGGTATACTACACAGGGAACCCGGCCGTTCATGGCAATTGAAATTTTGCAAAGACAATATCTTTCCCGCCCGCCATTGACCGCTGAGGAGAAGGAGTACATGCCGTACAGCATGAGAGACTTCAAAACCAAACGGCCAGCCCGCCGAACCAACCCCGTGATTCACAACTTCCAGCACGACCTGGAATCGCTTTTCTGGATTATCCTTTGGCTCATAACGTCTCATGTGGGTCATTCGGCATCTGAAACGTGGGCTGCCCCCGCGTTCGCAGACGTCGGCGATAGTATTGTGCCAGTTCAACGGCTGGTGAAATTTCAAGACTCTACGGTCGCCGAGGATCTTGATACATCCCTGCACCCCAGCCTACAGCAATTGGCGTGTCCTGTTGATGGCCTCAGGGAACTCTTGCATTCGCATGGCAGTCGCCGTGCGTACGAGCAGGGCTGGAGTACCATTGGATCGTACTCTGAGACCCACTGGGTGTTCTTCTCATTCTTCAGGTATATCAACGATAGGGAGCTGGTGCCGCCGGGGTGGCGCGATGTTAAGCTTCAGGGACGAGACAATAACGAACCTTATCCCATTCCTCTCGCAAATACATTGCTGGTCCAAGATCCACCGAAAGTGATACACAAGGCTACAGATGGCAAGACACGCGAGGGTGAGGGTGGCATTGCATGGGGTACCAAAAAACGGTCGAGGGATGAGGAGGAGGATTCAGGGAGAGAAACAGTGCCAAAGCGTAGCAAGGCTAGGCATACGAGTGACACTCCTTCTGGGAGTAAGTCTATTGTTGACAGTGGCAACGAGAGTCAGAAATCTGCCCTACCAGATCGCGTAAATGAGCTCAGCTCTTAGTACCGAATTGGGTTGTTCGTTTTTTCAGTTATAGTGCATTCCGCCTCTGTAAATCTAGGACTCTCCTTGCTTAATTCCTACATTCGTGTTCTCTCTTATTGATGTATTGTGTATTCTGTACTATAAATTGGCATATCTGATATGAAGACGCTCTATACCATGTCTTGACTTGACATAATTTTACAAAGGGAAGGTGCATCCTAGATGCCTCTGAGAGGTCAGGATATAGACTCCTCGAAGTTCGTTCGTTCAAGGTCGTGGGGAATATTAGGCGAGCTCAATTCCGAGCTGTGGGTGCTGGCAAAGGGGTGGAGAAATAGAAATCTCCGCATGGATAGCCATTGCTAGTTGTACTACCGTGTTACTGTCATTTTGCTCAACGACAGAACGCGTGAATTGAACTAAAGCCAGATGAAGTTTATTCAGGCTTGACCGATGTAAAAAATCACAAAAGCCACTAACTATAGCCAACCTTCGCCTGACGTCTGAATTTCTGGATTTAATACGTTGATGACTTGAGCGCCTGAGGCATTCGACGATACATGTTTCTATCCAGTTCAGAAGGGAATTACATAAACTAAATCAATTAAATGGATGTAATTACTGAAAAGTACCAAAGCGTCTTTTTCGAGCGTGAAGAAAAACTATATAAAGAAGTAATCAGGAATTTTAAGACGATGTATACATCGAAGCCTGAGATTCGGAGCACATTGCATTGATTTCAACGCCCCGCATTCCAACTACACTCAAAGCAGAGAAGCTACGAGAGCAGCCACAAGCACTGGCGCAAACAAGCTCGTAGCCGCAGCAGCGACAGCGCCACCAGGTGCATCCGTCTCGGAAGGACTTCCATTATCACTGCTTCCACTACTTCCAGAAGGCAAACTCGAAGTAGTAGATGCGTTGTTCCCTGACTGCCGGGCGAGTTGCTGGAAGGCGGCGAAGTTGTTGGGGCCAGACTCGACCGCATTGATCGCGAAGACCATTCCAGCTTGGCAGTGCCCTGTTTGGCCGCAGTAGCCCCAGATCGGAGCCGTCTAATTGTTCGGAAGGTAGGTTAGATTATAATAATGGAAGGTCTATGGGGAGCACGCACGTCGTTGATTAAAACAGAGAAGGTGGGGAACTCGGTCGCAGTTGCATTGACGGGTCGGCTAGAAGGAGAAAAAGAAGAACGCAAATCAGTATACATAAAGATCGACAACCCGAAATGAAGGATCCTCGTTAGGAAAAGAACTCACAATCCAGATTTGAACCCAGCGGTTCCGTCAGCCTTAACCAATCCCTCGCAAGGGTTCGAGAAGCTCGATTGGGTAACGGTGTGGTTCTTAGTCTGGAACTCGAACAGGACCGTATCGCCGACTCGAGCTTGGAGGCTGGGTGGATCATAGATGAGTTGGTTGTTGGCGCCCACTATGACTTTGTGTTGCACTGGTTGGGTTCCCGGAGTCGGATCTAAATTACAGAAGAAGGATAAAAAACGTGGGGGTTAGACGAGATCGACGTTGAGGATCCCTACAGTCATAGAAGAGTAGAAGAGAACGTACCAGTAGATCCTGCGTAACTGGTATACGTAGTCGTATACGTCGATCCGCCCCAAGTGACAGTAGCCGTCGCGGTCTGCCAGGGCTGGGGCGGAGGTGGCGCGTACGTCGTCGCCGCCGCACTCGTGGAACTCGCAGACGCAGAAGTTGCGGTTCCATTCCGTGCGATCGCGAGGGCTTGGAAGTCCTGGAAGGATCTCTCACTGGGCTCAGCGGGTGCGTTGATAGCGAAGACCATTCCTTGGCCGCAGTGTCCGGTTTGGCCGCAGTAGAACCAGAGAGGGGCGCCGTTGGAGTCGGGGACTAGGTACTGGACCGTCTGGGTCTCGGAGGATTCTGCAGAGACAGGGACACTAGAGGGTTTGCATCCCGAGAGGAATGAGGAGAAGAGCAGGGTGATCAGCATTCGACGGTTGCATCCGTTCGAAATAGGGTATCTTACAATCCGGTACGGAATCCGTCTGGAAGGGGAACGCAAGGAGGGTCAAAGGCAGATTGAGTTACGGTATGGTTTTTGGGGTTGCTAATGATAATAATAGAATTGTCGCATTAGTATTCATTGTTGGTTGAGGATTTATAAGTACCCAAATCAATGTGTTCGGAAATGGGAGTCTGGAATAAAAATAGAAAAGAGGCATATACTTACAAGATAAAGTTAACAATATCTCCTGGATAAGCTCGTAGCTCTGAAGGTTCGTAGACGTTCCTTCCGCCAGGTCCGACTTGAACGTCGTAGGTGGCCGCCAAGGTTGAAGTGGGGAGGATCGTAGCAAGAGCCAGAGCTAGTAAGGTAGACGAGTACATCTTTGCGGGGATCCGAGTTGGTAGTCGTAGATGAAATAGGCGTATAGAACGACAGGGTTTGAAAGTATATGCAATCCCAGGGGTATCTGTGGAAGCGAAGGAAGCGCCACAGAAGTATGGGAGAGAAATTGAACACAGAATTTAGGTCCTTGCACAACAGGTATTTATACCCTGATCCTCCATATCATATTACACAGAACGGTCCAAGCACACGTACAACCACCCAAACATCGGACATTCGCTTACACATAAGCGTACTGCGTTGCGATGGACATCCGGAAATAGAGTCTCCAAACAAAACGAAACGGCCCAAGTAGTCGATATGACGGATCGTTGATCTCTAAGCCCCGCAGATCAGGGAAAACAGCGACAGAGGTCTGAATGCGGCCTACTGAAGCTAGGACCGCCCATATAGCTCAAACACGATCCAGTGCGAGTGGCGCATGCTGTGTGCGCGCATCCCTAGCGCCCAAGGTCCAAGGCCGTGCTCAAACCCAACGCGTTATTGTCTTTATCTCTGTTCCCTTTGTTGGTCAGATTGCGCATATGAAAATGGATAGCCCACGGCCTCCCTGTATCATGCGGAAAAAAAACGGCAATGCGGTATTTGACCCTGCATCCTGGTATATGTGTATATTCTTATTGCAAGGTCCTGGAGAGCACACAGTATCGGCCAAGAAAGCTGTACTACAGAAGGTAGAGCAAAGGAGATAAATCGGCCTTGTTGGACTGAATAGGGGCTCGGGCCGAGCGTGGGAAAACTGCCATCACGTGACTGATACCTGAGCGGGGACGCGACCATGTGTTGAACATACAGCTTCTTGGTCTTCTACCGCCACCATCTAACCATGCCTGCTTCAATCCGTCCACCCATGGATGCGACGTGCGTGGCAGTACTTTTTAGTGCTTCATACCGATACTGATCGTTTACTTTGAATGCAGGAGTCCTGTGGGCGGTCGACAAGACTGTGCCAGTGCCACAGAACCAGAGTACGTTCTGTGTCCTCGGGGATTTCGAAATCAACTGATGAGCAGGATCTTAAGGGAGACACCCAGGAACAACCAAAGACGAGAAACCAGCACACGTGCTCAAACTGAACTGCGCGAAGCAATTGGTGACGCAATGAACCGCGAGACAGTCTACTGCACAGTGGACGAGTTCAGAAACCATTATCTTCCATTTTCGGTTAAGCGAACACATATTGCGAGGGTGAAGAAAGAAGCCAAATTGTTCGACCCCGACAACCCCCCGTCAACGAGCGGGCAGACTGAAGCTGGATGCTATCGCCAGCAATTAACCTCCATTTTCGACGCAATCCGGAAGTTGACCATGCGGGGCAGAAAACACAATGGGTACCTCTTCGAATTGGTTCCCAACAACCCCATTCGCTCTAGGATGGTCGGCTCAAACCATCGCACCGATGCGGTGCTGAGAGCAGGTGAAGGTAATCCTCTCAATGCCACAGACATCGTCGTCGCGATGGAACTCAAGAAGAAACGGGATTTTGATCATGTTCGCCTGGTGAGTATTCCAATCATTGTTCAGAATAATACAGGGCTGACAACTTTTAGAATCAACTGCAATTGGCGGGAGTGTGCGTTAGCATTATGAATGACGACGCGCGTCGTGCCTTTACCTACGGGGTGAGTTCCAATCCCACGTCGTGAATCCTGGCCTTTGATTGACAAATCAACTAGATCACCATCGAGGACCATCGAATGTCACTCTGGTACTTTTCGCGTTCCCATTCTGTCAAATCCCAATCTTTCGATTTCTCAAAGGCGCGTCGTAGTCCGCCCCGCCCGACCTCCTTGCTGACGTCCCTCTTTAGAAGCCAGACATCCTCATCGCAGTCCTCATCTCTTTCATGTTCGCGACCCCCGAGGAGCTAGGGTTCAGTCCCTTCGTCACCCGGAACCATGACGGAACGTACATATACAAGCTGGAGACGGATGAGCAGACGCGTTACTACAAAGCGACGCATTCGTTTGAAGACTACCGGAACCTTTCTGTTGCCCGACGCTCGACACGGATCCTTCAGGTGACTGAGGTGGTCTCGGAAACGGATCACACCCCGACGGAGATACCTGAAAGGCCAAAGGTTCTGAAGGATGTCTGGATCCAGGAGGGCTCTCCTACGGAGGCAGAAATTCAGCAGGCACTATTCAAAGACATCGACGCGTTTGCTGCTGGGGACTGGAA
>FTPT01000134.1:654-21173 GCA_900156845.1 Coprinopsis strossmayeri | reverse complement strand
GTGATGAGTAAGTGCACCGAGGTGTATCAGTAATCGCCGAGTCCAGTATTACCAACCTACTAGAACCACCTAATACAGATTACGAAGAGAGAGAGAGGGAAAGGAAAAATAGGCGGTTCACAACACCCGCACACACATAGAGGCATTCCTAATGAGAGGCCCCCATAAGGCAGTGCATATTGAGCAGGCATCCTGGTTCATGAAGAATTATCATATGTGATCGTGCACTATTAGGCCATGCGGGCGCTAATATTTGAATTGAACACGAAACAGAGTTCGCACCGTATGTGTCCTACACATGTCCTACACGAGGAAGGGGCCACGGGTATACAACGAGGCTATGTGCTGCTACCATCTCCTTCTTTGTTGTCTGAAAGAGACTTGTCAGTATTAGGCTTGTTCTCAGATTACTCCCAAGCGACATCGACCAGCGGAATCGGTTTGCACGGGTGAGCTACAATATTAATTCTGCCTTCTGTTCCTTTACAAATAGAGTGATTACAAAACGACCTCAAACCCCGGAAAACCGAGTGCTTCCGAGCTCAACTGGATCCAACCCGTAATGATGTATGATGCTTAGTTAAGGGGATGGAAGCAAGCGCCGTATTTCAACGAAGAATGAGGGATGCCTGTGTGAAGCACAGGATAATGATCCAGATGCATTTCACTTGACTTGGGGCGAGTCCTGGCCTCCTTCTGCCGTCACATTTGATCCTACCCTGGAATTGACGACCAAGTGATTGGTATGCTTGTTTACTCATCTATGCATTCAATCAATTTTTATCTTCCTGTAATTCTTCGAATACCAAATACATGTGTATCTCACATCATTTCGTTTCCTCTCTCTATATCTCCATCCTCCGAACCCAAGGTTGAGGTGGTTGGATGGTGTAAGGCATGGGATTGGTATGACTATAGAGAGTGATCTGTGTTGTAGGGATCGGAATCCACACTGTCAGAAGTGTTTGTGTCCCGATCTTCACTGTACTCGGGAACTCTGTAGAACGACTTTGGGGTGTACTGATGGGCAAGAATGGGGTAGGTCATCTGGACATCATTTGCCTCTTCAATGTACCCACCACTTCATTGAATGCGGTCCAAACTAGCTGCATACTCTTGCTGTTTGAGCTTCCAACATAGGTATAGCCCTGGTGGCGGGGTAATAATCATGACTTGACTGGAGCGACTGGTCTGCAAGGTATCAGCGATGCGTTTGGAGAGCATTTCCAAATCATTCTGCCCATTGATCCCAAATAACACCCATTCACATACGATGGCCTCCAGGTATGGCAGACGCAATGTTTCCCTGCGGCCAAGGGCCTTGAAGAACAAGCAATCCATAATATGAAGACGGCAGATGGAAGGCACTATGCGGAGTATGTGGATAACATCTCGAGGGGCAATGTCAGAATCCTCCAAAGAGAGCATTAATAGACTTCTTGGTAATCGACGAAGAAAGATGGCCATCTTCTTCCGCAGTTCAGCATCAGAATAAAATCGCACCCCCGCAAAATGAAGAAGGGTCATGGAAGGGAAAGTGATGTTGGAAAGTGGCTAGCATGTGTCACTGTCAATTATGACCACATGACAAATGGTTTGGTTGGATAGGATCATTGAGCTACTAGTAGGTGTGTTTGTCTCTCCAGAGCCCTCTAAAGCTTCCAAGATTACCCCTTGAAGTGATGGGAGGCTGTCATATGATAGGAGTAACCCGAGTTCAATGTCATTGACATACCATGTGCTGAGGTGAAGGGAAGTGATCAAGGCGTTTCCAACCCTAAACCGGTGCAGCCCACTGGTGAATTTGGCATCAAGGCGGAGGCTTTTGACACGTAGAAATTTGCTTGCCCCCATGTCGTGGACTGGGCCCTCATTTGCACCGTGACAGATCATTAAATGAAACACTGGCAAGGAAGCAAACAGGATATTGGAGCTGTCTGATTGTAGCACATGTCGCCAGGTAGTTGCTAGGATTTCGAGGGTCAAGTTGGCCCAATTACAATATAATGTGAGGAGAGATTTGATAGGCTTGCTGTTCAGGAGAGGACCATCACACATGGAAAGGGCTTCCTGCACACTCAATCACTAGTTACCATTAGCTAGATATCATATATTATAGTCAATGACTAGATCCAGAAGTGATTCTAGCCTAAGTTTTTTATGAATTCAAAATCATTAGAACAGAATTCAAAATCATTAGATGTAAGAAGTGAAATCATTAGGGATAAATGGCGAAATCATTAGGAACAAAATTAAATCATTAGAAAATAACGGTGAAATCATTAGACGAAATCATTAGGAATTTTATTGATGAAATCATTGAATATATAACAAAATCATTAGGCTATTGCCTCCTGGTCTATTGATGGGCATAATAGCTGGCCAATTCCTATGTCCTTGGCACTCGCTCTTATTTTCTTATGGCCTCTCAGGCAGACAAATAGTTACCCATGGCTCAAGGGGGGCACAGGTAGGGGGGAAGCTGGTCCAATTAATAATCCTAGATGGAAATAAATCAATGGTTCCTACATTTAAAATGCCAATGATTTCTAATGATTTCATATTTATTCCTAATGATTTTGCTGTTATTCCTAATGACTTCATTTTATTCCTAATAATTTCGATTTAATGATTTTGAATTCATGAAAACCTTAGGCTAGAATCACTTCTGGATCTAGCCCTTGACTATATGTAATGATATATCTAACGGTAACAACTCACTCAATCGTAATGGGGCATCGCTGCCTCCTCAGTTGAACCATGTGGTAAACATGTCAAGCATCCAATGCTGCTGGCCCTGTCAATAAACATTGAAGTCAACATCCAACCCCCGCCACAGTTCTGGCATTGAGAGCGTGACATTGTTCCAGCGCTTACAGACTAAGCAAAGCCTGTAAAAGACCATTCAATCGACTTCACCAAGGATGTATGGCGGATTGAGTCTAGAGCAAATGATATATGCTATCAGCTCATTTGGAACGCGATGGCATGGCGATAGAAGGGAGATATAGGCCTCCTTCTCCGACACAACATGTCTTCATCTGTCCTGTAGGGCTTTGATCTGGAGGTCGATGTCAGGGGTTTCCCTTTCAGCTGTCTCCAGGCCTGCGGTACGTAAAGCTTCGATCTGGAGGTCGATGTCAGAGATGTCTCGTTCGCCTGTCTCCTGTTATGACTTCGATCAACTGAGAATAGCAGTTGAATCAGTCAAATGTTCTGAGTCGAGTTCTAGTTTGTTGAGCAGTTCTCTCGAAGGTTATCCTAAGATGAACCTTATAGCTAAGAGTGGAGATGATTGGAGGAAAGTATCTNNTTAAGATACTGGGTATCGAGCAATGCGGATCACCGATAAGTAAGGATTCGGAAATACGTGCTAGTTGGAGTAAAGATACGAGTCCTACGGGAATGGAATGTCTGAGGTAGTCAGATATAAGGAAAAAGTATTATCCATAACATCTCCAGGCTTGCGATGCATGCTGGAATGAGATTTTCGGGAAGGGTCTCGTTCCCCGCTGCAAAGTTAGAGAGATGGGGATTGGGAAGCGAAGTAACCTTGGTCATAGGAACGAGAATGAGGAATGGGTCTGTGTCGCAGGTCCGAGTCGTCACACGGCGGTCTGTAAGGAAATGGGCTGCCAACACAGGAGTAAATCACATGTTACTTAAGGGCAAGCAATAGCCGCGGTCAAACGCGTGTTCTCCAAATACCTTCCGATCCGAGTTTGATTGCCTGGTGTAGGCGAAAATTGGCTTGAATAAGGTACGGTGCAAGTCCAGGTACATACTGTACACATTGGAGAATTGATATAAATCGTCTTGATCATGGCTTAACTTGAATCGGATTACATAAATGATACTAATCGTGAACGACAGCAAGCAAAATGTTTGAATCTAGGTCATAGTCCTCTTAGAGGTGATTAATATTAAATGGTTGAAACAAAACTCCTCTCAATAAACGAGGTCTAGACGTGCCGGCAAGAGACGATCCTTCGGCGCTCCAGCGTGGTCCTATTTGGATCAGAGCACTCCGGCTATCTCCGGTCGCAACCCAACGGCACCTTTCCCCTTTCCCATTCAAAGTTCGTCCCTTGTACTTACCTGCTCGGGCATTCCATCGGTGTAGATAATCAATAGTAATGAACATCTACTCCTGTACAGAAACGTACATACGTTCTCAATGGGTTCGTCACATATCATGGCTCTGTAAAAAGGTCCTACAAGATCTTTGGCCAGACAACCAGTTCTCTCATTCAACTCATGAGAACGGTTCTTTGTACGCCGAAGAACAACATACATACCCCTTGTACTTCCAGTTACAGCACAACTCTATGATTAGATGTAGACACATGCATCAAAATTCGATTACCCAACTCGGGTCCAGGGTCGCCGATAAATTATTTGAGCTATACGGACGTATAGCTAAGGTACCCGCTAGTATGCGATGACAGCGCATTCTCATAGTCTGCATTCCACGTCATTCTATTATAAAACTCGATGTTTGTGCCTTGCGGCTGCGGCTGCAGCTACGCCCCGAGCATTTTTCGTCCGTCTTAACCTTTAGTCTGCCTGTCCAGCCCCCCGTGTATGCCGGCGCTAAACTCCTCATCCGGCGAGATATTTGGGCTGCATTCAACACGATATTGTAAATGCAGTACTAGTTGGTATTTAGAATTAAATCCGTCCTGTATACCCGTTATCACAGAGACCACTGTGAATGCTGGAATGCTGATGTACTACCACCTGGCAAGGATCTAGTCTAGTCTCAACACCCACCGATGACGGGCGCTAAGTAGGAGAGTTAAGGATCTTGGCAGTTGAACTCGGTGTTCCTAGCTCCGAGAATCAAGGGTCCGCGAGGCTCTAGCCCAGGGACTTCTTTACCAACTCATTACTTCATATCCGACTCGCAACGGTTCTGGAAATGATGTCCATTATTATATATATGTAGGTATGTAGCCTGTAGAAGGATAGGCCACCTACTACGGCATTGGGAAGTCTTGATGTCTTAAGAAGGAAGAACCTTGTTCAATGCCGATCACGCAAATCAAGTCGATCTCTGGCAGGTTTAATGAAGGTTCGTCAACTGCTACTAGTAATGGGTATGGACATTGCGGAAAGGTGCTTATCAGCTCAGCATTGTCACCACAGCTGAGAAAGGGTCAAATGAGATTCTTGTAACAAGTCAATGTAGCTCCTGTTGTAGCCCGCACACTACTTCAATGTACACATCCTTTGAAAGATCTAGTTACAGGATTCCTAAAGCGATTATTGTTTTCCTTGTTTGGGCAGTGGCCAGTGTGCCCCCCTGAATCTATTTCGAGGAGCACTAGCTCCACGAGACGTTACTTGACCCCAATGGCGTTGAACGTGAAGATAAAAACGGGCCTTGTTCAGAGTTCCTCCTCCTCACAGTTCCCCCTTCATCCCCTGGCTTTTGTCAAAGCTCTCGCAAGCACCTATAGCCGCCACCCGACATGTTCCTCTCAGCTCGTCTACGCGCTCTGCTTATCGGTGCACTCTCCTGTCTCACAGTCACATCCACCACTGTTCGTGCTATTGCACCGTACGCCTCCCTAGGCGGACTCTCAGAGCGCGAGCTCGACACCATCATACCCTCCCTCGACGCCAAACTCCCTGCCCCTCGACCTGGTCCCCCGGCGTATACAGGTCCGAAGCTCGTGGAAGACCCTGCACACCCGTGGATTGCGCCAGGCAAGGGTGACTTTAGAGGCCCATGCCCCGGTCTCAACACCCTCGCCAATCACGGGTACCTTCCCCGAAACGGGATCGCTACTCCCGCACAGATCATCCGTGCTTCTCAAGAAGGTTAGTTAGTTTGGTTCTTGTCTGAGTGACAAGTCTATCGTTACTGTACTAATATGCTCATATACATATATTCATATGGTATACCATAATATCCAGGGTTCAACATGGAGACCGAAGGAGCGAGTTTCGTGACGTACTTTGGGATGCTGTTGGATGGGAACCTTGTGACTGATCTGGTTAGCATTGGGGCAAAGACGTCGAAGACGGGCGTGGACCCCCCTCCTCCTGCCATAGTGGGCGGATTTAACAATCATGGGACGTTCGAAGGCGATGCGAGTACGACTAGAGGCACGTATTCCATCTAATCCCTTATGTTGCAATATTCGATGGGGCTAACAAAACATTCCACCAGGTGATGCGTTTTTTGGGGATAACCATAGCTTCAACCAGACTCTGTTCGATCAGGTACCTGCTATTTCGTTTTATCGTTTGTCCAGGACCTACTCAACTAACCAAACGTTGTATATCCGCAACCAACCAACCCCGGCTTCAGTTCAAAGCCTACAGCAAACGCTTCGGGAACGGATATTTCAATCTCACCGTCGGCGGCGAGCTGCGCAAAGCTCTAATCCAGCAAGGCATCGCCACGAATCCCGAGTTCTCCATCGTCGGCATGCGACATCTCACCATCTTTGCCGAGCTCGTCTTTACCGCCAACCTCTTCGTGGACGGTCGAAAGACCGGTCTGGATAAAGGCCAGCTCGACATGAAGTCCGCGGAATATTTCTTCAAGGATAATAGGTTCCCGAAAGGGTTTGTTAGGGCTGCGACGCCGCTGTTTGGGCAGGGCGTCGAGCAGGTTATCACGGCTACGAATGTCCGGCCTGGACGCAATGTTGGAGGCAAGGTGGATAATTTTGTGGTGGATGAGAGTTTGGGATCGATCACGGATTTGTGTAAGCTGTATACCCAGCTGGTTTCTGTTACCGTCAAGGGTCTCTACCCCAATCCTAAAGGCGTTTTGAAGAGGAATTTGAATATTAATTTAGGGTTTTTATATGATAGTTATACGACGGTATTTGGCTTGAATTCTACGTCGTGTCCGCAGGTCTTCTTGTATGGACGTCACTAATTATGTATTAATAAATATTAATAGCATATCGATGGGATCAGAGCAATAATTGGATGATCGTGCTGTGTTGTGTTTACATGCTTTTTAGTACTAGGAAGTTGGAAGCTGTCCTTCCTTGCTTTGTCTTAGGGAAAGTTAAATCCATTGCAAATATTGAGAGATGATTCAGTGCGGTGTTCGAGAAAGGCCCGGAACGCTCCGATTTATGACGAGGCAACGGATAGTTGGGTTAAAGAGGATAGGCGACACTTTGCCATTCGCTCCTCGGCGCGCCGGGTGGCAATACACCCAAGACGTCGGACCTCCTCCTGGAGCGCCGGGGCCCGGTAGGTTCCCGTTCCCGTTCTTTATGTAATCTATGATACCTCCACTGAGTCCACTCCACCATTGCGTTACGAGGCGTGGTCTCTCCGATCTCGGCTTCGAGGCCAAGCACCGCCACATGGTTGGCGGCCGCAGAAGCACATCGCCATTGAATTGAAAGACGATCGGCAGTCGCGGCAACGGAGACAACCGACGGGTGGTGATGATGATGATCCCTTCAAGTTCCAGCCAGCGTTGACGTGAAACCCTCCCCCATTTATCACGTTACCCCAACGACAGCTTCTTCGAGATCTCATCGAGTTGTGACTGGACGAGTATTTTGTGGCCCTTGGACTTCTCGGCTACGTCTTTGCTTTGCGAACAGCAAGTATCCGGCTTTTTGCGAAGGAAGGATACCAAGTGGAGGACGCGTTGAGTGGATACGATCTCCGACCAGCCTAACCGACGCTCCGACGGAAGCAATCTTTCAAAGCAGCTAACAAATACTTTTGCACAAGGACTGAAGCTACGATGGCTCCGACACACAATCCGAGCGCAAAGCCCGGACTCAAGTTGACAAGAGCGCTCAAGAGCGCTGCGCTTCTCCCTGGGCGCGTCGCCGTCAAGGGTATCCGAGGTAAGTCTCGTCCCGCCTTGTTGTACTTTCGAGATCTCATCGTCTCTATGCCCTCTACTGCATTCGAACTCTATCCAATACGATGAATACCACGACCACGATACACCAACCGCATGAACAGCTGGAACTGGACGACGCTCGACGAACCCGTTTGCCCCACGCCCGGGCGAAGAACCGTTGGTGATACTCCGATTGCAGGTTTTGGGATGCAAAAATCTGTTGGCGAAGGATCGTGGGGGCACCAGTGATCCGTCAGTCGTCGTCCTCGTCCTCGTCCCCTTCTTTCTTTCTTTCTTTCATTCATTTCCCTTTCTCGTTTCTTTGGCTTCCGTGATACCTTGTTCTTCATTGCCTTCACCTCATCCTTGGTTGGATTCATCACATCACATCCCTGCGTACGCCACCCACCGTCCGCGACATGCCACGCCCAGAGCACGCAGCAACACTGCCCGGGCAGCCCAGCGTCAGCGCCATCGATGTCATCGATCCATCCCTACGTTTCACATTTCACGTAACACCAGGACACAAGGCTTGGTGTTCGCTGCGGTGGCGTTCCGCATCGAAATGGGGGTTCGATGTATGATGATGGGCGATTACGACGAGGGCTTGGCTTATCTTATCTTATCGGAATGGGGCTTGTCGTCCTCGTCCGTTCTATTCTGGTCATACGTTGGCCCTTCTTTGTCGTCATCGGCGGTTGAAGTTACCGTTCGTTCCTCGTTATTCATCGTTCTTTCTTCTTTTCCTTTTCCTATCACTTTTTACCTTGAAGATTTTTTTTTTTCTTGCTTTGTCGTTTGTCAAATAAAACAAAAGGGATGATCCGCTAACGTTCGGTTATATACACAACAGCTTCGTAGTCGCCTCGATTCTCAACGCGCGGTTCCATACACCTGTTTCCAAGAAGACGCTTAATCCTAGTTATAACGGTACGTCACTCTCTCTCTATCCTTCTATCTAGTCTAGTCCTCTTCTCACACCAACTCCCTCTTCGTTCTTCAACCCTATAAACCTTTGATCATGTACCACAACCCACGAAAACAGCCAAAGACGCCACCTTTGACTTTCCCCTATACGAATCTCTTGCGCATAAATTGGGCGTTTTGGAGCTGGTGGTGTGGGATAAGGATTTAGTTGGGAAGGATTATTTGGGTGAGGTTGGGGTTGGGTTGGAGGATTGGTTTGTTGAGCGGGAGTCTCGTGAGCATCGTGAGCGTGAACGGGCGCGGGGGGCAGCAAGAGGAGGCCGAGAGGTTGATCACGATGACGATGACGATGATGATGAGGAACTAGAGGTGAAAGAAAGACCTTTGGATTGGGATGATCCTGACAACAAGGTTCGTCACTCCTCTTTTCCTACCCCGCTGAGACTGACATTCCCCACCACCACCACTAGCCCTTTTCGCTCAACCTTTTATCCACCCGTGCACGGTCCCTTGTTACAGGGAGCGTACAGATTAAACTTGGGTTTGTTGTTCCGCCTGGTGCGAGTGGTGGGTTCAACAAGACGAAAGCGAAAGCAGAGTACTTTGAAGAGGTGTATGGAGAGTTTGTGAAGAAGAGTCGGCCGTCGCTTGTTAGTGCGCCTGCGGTACGTCTGTTTTTTTTTTTTGGGCGGGGGTTGGGTTAGGGTGAATGCTGATCGTTTTTTTTTTTTTTTTGGTTTACCCTTGGAACGTTGTCGACGACGATCGGCTGCATACGACGACTCGCGACGGACGGACGGGTTTGAAATTCGAATCTGAATCTGAATCATGCCGGCTGGCGCGACGTGCGACCACCATACCATAACGACACGATGGAATGGTTTCTATTTGTTGCTGCTATTACCACGCGGATATGGATATGGATGCTGTTGTGCTCCTACGACGCATATGTGGATGTTATTGTGCCATTGGGACGCATATGCGCATATCCCTCTTCCACTCCCGCTCTCCGACCCTTATCCCCCCTCTTCCACTATTCCACTCCCTCTCTCTAACACAATACACAATACTTATAACGACTACAGACCGAAGGCGTCGGCACAGTACGTTCACACCACGTCCAACACCCGCTCTTCGAAGACGATGGAGGCTTGTCGTCTGAAGATGATGCCAATGAGACTGAAGATGATGAAGATGGAGAGACTGATGACGGGGAGTCTGATGATGGCGAGACGGATGATGGAGAGGGAGAGGAGAGTTCGACGGCGGGGAGCAGTATGGTTGATGTTTCGGATGTTGGGTTGGGTGGTGGTGGTGGTGGTGGTGGGTCTAAGACGGCTGGTGATGCAGGTTTCGGATTTGGCGGGGAAGGTTTGAGGTCTGGTTCTGCTTCCACCTCGACTACGACTACTGCCGGTACCACGAGTGACACCAAGGGCAAGACGAAGCACGGACGGGGATTAGAAGTTGATGTGAACGCGCAGAGTCCGACGACGCCTACGCTTGAGCGGTTAGGACTTGCGGATACGCCGCGGTTTGGGGAGATGCCTGTTACTGCCACTGTCGCGAATACGAAGGGTGGTGGTGGTAGTGGGTCGGGTACTACGCCTTTGAGTGCGACCAGTGGAGGCACGACCATCACCACAACCACGACGACCACGACGACGAGTGGGAAGAAGGAAGCTGGGAAGCCTGAAACGAGTCGTAAAGTGTCCGGTCTGAGCAAGGTTTTACCGATTCCGAAGATGAAGTTTCCGAGGGTTGGGTCGAAGAAGGGGAGCAGCGTCGTCAGCGTTGGGTCCTCTGCCAGTGGAGATTTGTCGAGCGCTTCTGCTGCTGCTGCTGCTACCAGCGGTGGAGGTGCGGTTGCAAGTGGATACGCCTTGAACCTGAACCCGCCATACTCGACGTCGAGTTCGAGCTCGAGTGTGCCGACTGTGGGTTCGTTGGGGAGTTCGCCGGCGTTGAGTGTGAGCGGGGACGATACCTCTCCTGCTGCTTCGAAAAAGGGAAGGAAGAGGTTTAGGAAGAGTAAAGCCAAGAGTGTTGGTGAAGGTGTCCAAGACGGGGAAGGCAAGACGGGGAAAGGAAGGAAGGGTCGGAGAGGGAGGGGTAAAGGCAAAGGAGGGAAAGGAGGGAAAGAGTATAGTTTGGGCGGGCATGATAATGATATTGTGGGGATTGTGTTGTTGGAGATTCAGGGAGCGGAGGATTTGCCGCGGTTGAGTAATAGTGAGTGTTTTTCGTCACTCCTGCGCTTGCGCTTGCTCTATCCTACCCCGGCGCGTATCGAGAAGCTAACACACCTGCTCCTGTCTTTTTTTTCAGTGACGAGGACAGGCTGGGACATGGACCCCTTTGTTGTGATCTCGTTTGGGAAGAAGGTGTTTAGGACGCGTGTGATTCGGCATTCGAGGAACCCGGTGTGGGATGAGAAGCTGTTGTTCCATGTGAGGAGGTATGAGAGTGGGTTCAAGGTTCGTCGTCTTGTTTTGTTTTGTTTTTTCTTCGGAGCTTTGTGCTCTTCCTTGGAGGTCTTGTCCTCATTTGCTTCGCTCAATCGCTGACGCTCGAGGAACAGGTCCACTTTTCGATTCTCGACTGGGACAAGCTGAGCTCGAACGACCATATTGGAGACGTTTCGTTTGATGTGAAGGAGTTGCTTGAGAGTGCGCCGCAGCCTGATCCTGCTACTGGTGCGTGTCTCTCCTTCTTTCACCTTCCCGTTCTAAACCATCTATCTGGTCTTACCTACGTCGTAGGCCTCTACGCCGAAGAAGAAGGGGGTGGCAACCATCCGATGAAAGAGATGAAGCTTGACCTTGTCGTTCCGCCTGGTGCTGCTGCAGGCTGGGGCGAGAAGCACCACCCGAAATTATCCGTCAAGTGCGTCCTTTCCCCCACATTACTTTGAACTCGGGGAAGTTTCGAGTTGTAACTGATGGATGTTTACTATCACAGAGCCAAATATCAACCGTATGCCGCTCTGCGCCAACGTTTCTGGCGCCAGTACCTCAAGCAATACGATACGGACGACACGGGTACGCTCTCGCAGCTCGAGCTGACGTCCATGCTCGATTCGCTCGGGTCCACTTTGAGCAGCGAGACGATCAAGGGCTTCTTTGAGCGGTTCGGGAAGGACGGGGAGGTGGATGAGTTGACGTTCGAGGAGGCGATCATGTGTTTGGAGGCGGAGCTCGGGCGGCCTGTTGAGGAGCGCAAGACGCTCGAGGGTGGTGGACACAGCGGAGTCGTTACGGGAACTGCGACCAGTGCCGAGACGCCTCTCGTTCTCCAGGGCCTTGATGGGCGAGGACGCGAGATTCAATTGGAGGAGTTGGATTTTAGTGGAAGGCCGAGGGTGCAGAGGGAGGAAAATGAGAGCGGGGAGGTGGGTATTGGCGCGGAGCTTGCGCCTGCGAATTATCCCACCTCTTCGAACCAACAGACGTTGAAGGAGGTTGTGGCGGAGAGCGGTGGTGTCGCGAGTCTTGAAAGGGATGAGGAGGGCGAGGTGTTGGGTGCTGCTGGGGGCGCTGTTGAGATGATGGGCGGCGGTGGTGCGCCTGCAGGAAAGAAGCGAAAGTTGAGGTTTGGGAGGAAGAAGAATGCGAATAAGCCGTTGAAAGGAAGTTTGGCGTCTAGCATTCCTGCGTCGAGTTCTGGAGGATCTGGGAATGTCTCCTCATCCTCCGACGGTACGCCCAGTCCGTCCAACAGCGAGCTCACCGATTCTGCTCAGAGCGCCAATTCAAACGGTGCGCCTCCGGTGGAACGCGTGATCAACGTGAAGAATTGCCCGATGTGTCATCGGCCGAGGATGAACGGCAAGGCTGAGATGGATATCATAACGCACATGGCGCTCTGTGCGAGCCAGGATTGGAGCGCGGTTGATAAGATCATGGTTGGCAATTTTGTGACGGCGAGTCAGGCGCAGAGGAAGTGGTATACCAAGGTTTTGAGCAAGGTTTCGGCGGGGAATTATAAGCTTGGTGCGGTACGTTCTTTTGCCTTGCGGTTTAACTACCTGTTATTGTTAGAGGAGAGGGATGCTGATTATACTTTGAATTTTGGACAGAATTCGGCCAATATTATCGTTCAGAATCGGATGACGGGACAGTTGGAGGAGGAGAAGATGCAGGTGTATGTGCGTTTGGGGATTAGGTTGTTGTACAAGGGCGCATCTAGTCGGATGGAAGGTGCTCGAGGTGCGTCTCTACTCTCCCTCTCTCTTACTACATGAGCTTATCGGCGTGGTTGTTGTGATGATAACAGCCCGTCGTCTCTTGAAATCGTTATCGATCAAACAAGGTATCAAGTACGACGATCCAGCGTCCGCGAAGGAGATTCCTTCGTTCCTCGAATTCCACAACTTGAACGTGTCGGAGATTTTGGATCCGTTGGATTCGTTCAGTGCGTCTTCTTTCTCCTTTCTTCGTCCTCTTTATACTCAACTTGAATAAACACATATAGAAACCTTCAACCAATTCTTCTACCGAAAGCTCAAACCCTCTGCGCGACCCGTCGAATCTCCCGACGACCCCTACCGTCTCGTGTCCGCCGCCGACTGCCGCTTCATGGCTTTTTCCAGTGTGTCTGAAGCTACGAAGATCTGGATCAAGGGACGAGATTTCTCGGTTTCGAGGCTCCTAGGCGAGAACTACAAGCACGAAGCTGAGAGGTACAATGGAGGCGCTCTTGCCATCTTCAGACTCGCCCCACAAGATTATCACCGCTTCCATTCGCCTGTTGATGGTATTATTGGGAATATGACTTACATTTCGGGAGAGTATTATACTGTTAATGTGTGTCTCTTCTCTTTCCTCTCGATGTTTACTGATAGTGATGGTTGAATAGCCCCAAGCGATCCGAACGGCACTAGACGTGTACGGCGAAAATGCACGAAAGATCGTCCCGATTGATAGTCCCCAGTTTGGACGTGTGATGGCGGTTTGTGTGGGCGCGATGATGGTGGGGAGCATCGAGACGACGGTCAACGAGGGGCAGAGCATCAAGCGGGGTGATGAGTTTGGGTATTTCGCGTTTGGTGAGTCTCTCTCAGATTCTTCGAAAAGAATGAACGCTTGCTGATTTGTTTTTTTTTTTTTTGTGGTGACAGGTGGATCAACGATTGTGATTCTATTTGAACGGGGTGCTGTGGAGTGGGATGAGGATTTGTTGATTAATGGGCGGGCATCGCTCGAGACGCTTGTGAGAGTGAATATGGGGATTGGGAGGGGCAATCCGGACAAGTTCCCCCCGGCATGAGCTGGAGGGTGAGGAAATGAATCTGATCTCTATAGAAGATGCAATTTGGAAGGAAAGGATGCACATTTAGAATGTAGAAGGATGGAATATGTCCTGCAGGCTGGACGTTACTAGTAACCACCTTTTGAACGAGCAGTTTCTTTCTCTTTTTTCCCCTTCTTTTTCTCGTTCCCTTTTTTCTCGGTACTACTAACCAATTATGTCTCTTGTTGGGAGACTCTTAAATACTAATTTTGTTTGATTTGAAAAGATTTTGTTATCCTTTGGACTCGTTTACAAATCTACTCAATGTTTACTTCGTCATGTTTGGCCTACATGGAGAAAGTAGGAAAGGAGATGGACGGCATATATTCAAACCCCGGGGCCGAGGCTCGTAAGCACCAACGAAAGTGTCTTGTGCAGGAGAAGGAAGCCTATACCTCGCTCCAACCCCCCTATCGTCGCCTCCCGAATGAACTTATGGTCCTCATCATTCTTTGCTCACTCCGACACCCAGATTTCCTACATGAATCCCATCGTTGGATGTTTGAAATGCTTCGTTTGGTATGCAAGCACTGGCGAGACGTCGCCTTGTCTTGCCCGGCGCTTTGGCGCGGGTTGCAAATTGAGATGATTACCAAGACCCAGCGCTATTGGATTTTCGATGCTTTCATGACCTGGTTCAAACGAGGAGGCGACGAAGTTCCCTGGAGATTGCACATAATACAGCGTGGCAACTCCCTCCCGGAGTCCCTCATGCAAGGCGAACCCCTCAGATCTCTCCTACTCTCATATCGGAACTGGGCTGACCTTTTTTTATTTATTTAAACGAATTAGTTACCNNGCTTTTTTAAAAATAAAACTTTTCGGAAGAGTAGAGACCTCCTGAGTCTCTCTCCGGAGCTGACCTCAGCCTGTACCGTGTTCACGACCCTGAAAACGTTCTACTTGGGCTTGGATATCAATGATCACAAAAGGGAGTGGTCATACGACCTTGACCTGCGCAACTTTCCTCTCCCGAAGGACCTCTACCTGATTGTCCCTAACGGCAGGTTTCGCTCCTTCACATTTCTAAATACTGCCCTCACCTCCATTTATCTCACTGAGAGCTATTAATGGGGATTGAATCCCGTTGAGCTCGCATCAGCTCTATCTCATGGGAGCCTCCCGGCGCTTGCAGAGATCGTCTCTTCCACGCCATGAATAATCGGCCCCCACACAGTCCTAAGCCTGTCCTATATTGTGTTCCCTTCTCTCGACTTCCTCCGCCTCTCCGCCCTGCGATTCTTTTCGTCGCAGGGGCACAGAAGGGCTATAGCCGCCTTCCTTGCTCCTTCCACCAATAACCTCTACATTTTCGTTGGATGATTCTCGCCTTGACCCTTGCGATGAAGCGCATCTAATACGCAGGGTACCTCAGTCTCTTCGGCGTTTCTATGTCTACAATTGTGGCTTTTTCGAACATATTGCGACAAGGTCGGAGAGATGAAACTTTCCGTTTCTCGAAGCTATCATATCCGTCCACCCGTTCAATAGTCGCGAGATTGAGATGTTCTCAAGCTTATAATCGATACCTTGCGCCCCTCACCCTCCGGAGTTATGATATTTACCCCACCTTACGATACCCTTCACGATTCGAAGAAGCAACAACACATGGCCGCCCTGGACACGCTTCAACGAAGCAGCATATGCGTTAACGAGAAGAACAACAGTGAGTCTTTAGTGGTCCGCTTGGGAGCAATCTGAGAATACTTCTAATACTGACGGGTTTGATTCAGACGACTACGAACCAGATGGCAGCAGTACGTAGGGTTAATGTATACCCTATCCCCTCCTCGTGTTCGATTCCAATTTTAGCCCCTGCTTAGCCTAGGAACGGATGATTGCATACGGTATATATTACTAAACAATCGTTCATGAAACAAGATGCTTCTGAGGCGCTTAATGCAAGCCACCGCGTTGGCTCCTCTCACAACGCCGCTACGTGTGCGTATCAGTATCAACATGTATTGGGCGCCTATCATACTATTGGGGTTCTAGCTTCCCATTCGGCACCAAGCCACTGGCACCTCACCACATTTACTGTATTGAATCAGATTCAAAGTCACCAAGGTGATATACGGCAGAAGAGCGTGTTCGCCATCCATTGCATTGTGACAAACTTGGCCTCAAGGAACATATAGATAGGATCCAGGTGGACTGAGGGTTGTACTTGGCAACCCATCGACCCACCTAAAGCCCTTCAACACTATGTCAAGCTTTGCGACCATCACACCTACTCAGACCAACCTTGAAGACGACCCTCGACTATACGAATGCGCAGCAAGCAACGATGTTCCTCCTGACGAACTCATCCCGACGTGCTCTGCATACCGAACAGAAGCATGTAGGGCAAACCCAGCCACCGGAGAGTCGATCTCCGACCTCGAGGATGCACCCCAGGCTTTGAGACATCGCCGACAAGCCATTGAACGGGAGAAAAACATGATGTACATCTCAATCTTGTCGCCTTGGCGTCGTCTTCCAAACGAGCTCATCGCCCGCATCATACGTGCCGCGCTTTCCCGCTCCCATCTCCTTGACGGTGCCGATCGCAGGGAGTTTATAAAGCTTCAAGCCGTTTGCAGACGTTGGAGAGATGTCGCACGCTCTAGCTTTGACCTTTGGCGAGGCCTGGATATCACGATCTCTCACATGAATTTAAGTCATCATTATTGGACAGTTGATGCCCTAAATGCGTGGTTCGACAGAGGCGGTCGCGAGTCTCCCTTGCATTTAATTGTGCGCGACATTTCCGACAGGAGGCACCAGCGTCTATTTTCGCCTTTCATGTCTCTGCTTTCCTCAAATAGGAATTGGGTGCAGCTCGGGCTTCAAGTCCGCATGTCTACCTTGAAGAACGTCCTGGCAGCTGTCCGCGACGCCCCAATAAACCCTTTCAAGTCTGTGGAAGAGTTGGAGCTGATTGTTCGCGGGGCAGGAGAAGCAAACTTCATCTGCGACATCGGATCAGACATTTTCCCCCGTGTCAGGAGCATCCGCCTGAAGCTCGAGAACACCCTTTGCCCTCCCCTATCTTTTAGGGTTTCCAGTACCTCCATCACCTCCCTTCACCTCACTAGTATCACTGCGAGCAGTGCTGAGTTCGCGTCCATTCTATCTTCTGAAAGTCTTCCAGAACTGCAGGAGGTTATTTTGGAAGCACTGGGAGAAGGTACCAGCGGTGGACCGCGTTCCATTATCCCACCATCTCCCGAGGCAGTCCTCCACGAAAGCAGCATCGGTAGGCCGGATTCCATTATCCCGTCCAACCCAGCCGTCCTCTGCCTTGTCGTAGTCGGCAGTCCATCACTCCTTCTACTCTCCACCATTACCTTTCCTTCCCTGCAGTACCTTCGTCTAGAAGACGTAATATTCCTCTCTAGTGACACGCAGTTCAACTCTAGAATTGATGCGTTCCTACGTCGCTCGACCGACAATCTATCGACATTATCGTTGGAAGACCCAGGCCTTGACCCTCCCTTCATTGCCCGTCTAGTATCCCAAGTCTCCTCCTCCCTCAAAAGACTTTACGTACAAAATTGCGGGTTCCTGGATTACGTGGATAACGGAGTCAAACTAACCTCACTGGAGGTTATCCACTGTAAAGCATATGTTTTTCCTCCCTCCAGTCACCCTACTACTACAACATCCAAGCGCATCGTCCACCTTTTCCATGATCGGAGCGATGAAAATCGGCTAACAATCACTGCACCGACATGTCCACGGCGATACCTGAACATCCCAGATGGGATCGAGTTAAAGGATGGACGGGGGGCGCTTCCGGAGCATCCCATGGCGGCACATTGCTATGACCCGTCATCCCATGACCATGATGTTTCCCAGCGCCGTCGGTTTGTAGGCCCGTTCATGACGAGTCGGACATAATTCGTGACGCTGCCAGGCATTATCGAACCCATTTCCGGATATTATGTTTCTAGTAGGCAGAATGTTTTCCGAAAAGTCTTCCTGATAGTCTACTTGTTCCAAGAATTTTGAATCCTTCCCGTAGTACGGTGGGCCTGAGTCAGAGGCCAACTCGGTTCAACTGCTCAACACCACGGATTCAGTCTCTCATATGACCGAATGTCCGAGATAAGTGGATTCTATGGCGCAGTGGAAGTATAGAAAGCTCAGTCTAAGTCGACACTGGGAGTAGACAACAAGGAACCATCGTCTATAAGCGTGAACTGAATACTACAAGGTCAAGAGGTCAATTGCAGCTACGATCGCGGACGTGAGGTATAAAAAGGGTGTGTCATGGGTGAAGCGTCTGGTAACGGCATTTACAACCCCTTTGGGTTTACCCAAAGCACAAGCTTGAATCCCTCAGTCAAACCGAAAATAATATTTCGGAATGTATAAAGTTGTGTAATAGTCTGTGCTTAGGGTATATTGCACCTGGAATATGATAGCGATCGCATTCATGAGCCGAATTGCTGGTTCTAGAGTTCACTCACTCTAAGCGCCCAACCGTGAGAGCTGAAGACCATAAGGAGAAACACCAGGTCATGTCCTGCGGCCACGTTCCCATCTATTCTTGAATTGGACCTGTGCATGGCCTCAAGTTCCCCACGAATAGACAAAGCCCCGGCGCTAACTTACGATCGATAACGATAACCCGTAATTCCTGTGCAACGTGGAAACACGGTTTCATCTCGTTTTCATTCGATGCCACAAGTCACTCTTCCCGATCCTCTTCTGGCCCAACTTGCGGCGGGGAACGAGACTCTCCCCGAGAACCTCATTCCACCATGCGTCGCTAACCTCACAACTGCTGATAAGAAGATCTTATCCATCGGTAAATCAATCACAGAATTCGAGCTCAAGATCCAGGCTCTGAGGGAGCAAAGAAGTGGAGTGGCCTTGGAGAAGGATGCCTACGTCTCTCTGCTGTCTCCCTGCCGTCGTCTTCCAAATGAACTCATCGCCCGGGTCATTCGCGCCACCCTCAGACGCCCAGAAATCCTGGATCAAGCTGGTCGGAAGGCCTTTCAGAAGCTCCGTTCAGTTTGCAAGCGGTGGAGAGACGTCGCCCTGTCTACCCCTGAACTTTGGCGAGGGCTGGACATTGGCTTCGCTACGGGGATGGGTTCACAATTAAACTGGTCCGTCGACACCCTCACTGCGTGGTTCGACCGAGGCGGTCACGGTGCACCTTTACGACTCATCGTACACGATAATCACCTCCTACATGTTCAACTTGATGAATGTGGGCCGAGATGAAATCACGCCCCTCATCTCTCTCCTATCGTCGAATCGGAATTGGGTGCAACTGGGGTTTCATATGCATGAATCCAAACTGCAACAGTTATTGACAGCCGTGCACGAGATATCAAGGACCGCATTTGAAACTGTCCGGGAGTTGGAGGTGAATACCAATGGCACTGCGTCAGCGCAAATAGCGTATGACATCGGATCGAACATCATCTTTCCCCGCATCGAAAGCCTCCACCTTCGACCACAAACCGGCCGACTTCGATACTTTAGGGTCGGCAGTACCTCGATGACGTCCATCTACCTCAGTGATTGCACGACGGATGGCATTGAGCTCGGGTCGGTCCTATCCTCCGAGTGCCTCCCAGCTCTTCAAGAAATAGTGTTGGAGAAGCTCGACTATAGCACTGGCGGTGGGTCGTCTTCGACAATCCTGTCCAACCCAGCCGTCTTGCGTTTAGTCGTGATTGGTAGCGACACAGTCTTATCCCTTTCTCACATCACATTCCCCTCGCTTCAACTCCTTCGCCTTATAGCCGTACGGGTCTTCTCTGACAAGAACCGAAAGAAACCGATCGATACCTTCCTTCGTCGTTCAACTGGATCCCTCTTAACACTGTCATTGGAGGACTCTAAGCTCCATGTTCCAGATCTGGGCCATCTCATTGGCCAAGTTTCCTCCCTCCACCATCTCCACGTCAACCATTGCAGCTTCTTCAATCATATCGGCAAAGGTGTCTCGCTTGCTTCGCTGGAACGTATTGCTTGTACAGAGCCATTCCTTGGTTCCACCAACCCTCAGGCAATCTCCGAGCGCGTCGCTCAGTTCTTCCGAGCACGCTCCAGCCGTTCCACTCAGGTGACTATCATCACTCCAGCAAAGCAAGATCAATGTTACTCAGAACACGTGGACCGTGCTCGACAAACCGGAGTTGCAGTAGAAGAGGGCGATAAAGAGCTGAGGCCATCATATCCCATTGTGGCACAGTGGATTTCCAGACTTCGACTTCGACAACGACGACGACTATCACGACTCTGATTACCATGACTCTCACAACGGCTATACCAGTTGGAGACCTTGGGGACTTGGTTTGAGAGGCACCAGGGTGTACTCGGTTTATGATTCAGACGAGTATTAGGTAGCTCAATCACAAATTCTTTCGGAGCTCATCACGCTTGGTGCATTTGTATGATAGCAGAGCGGGTTTGGGACGAACGCCGTCGCGAAACTAACTATTTGATGGTCGAGTTC
>FTPT01000254.1:0-52677 GCA_900156845.1 Coprinopsis strossmayeri | reverse complement strand
CACTCATTGAATGATGCGCTCACGGGCCTGGCACAGAGTATTGGCGGGATCTTGGTCAAAGCAGTGTGTTTGAAGATAAGATTCTAATTGACTGCATCCACCGCATCCACGACGACGTTTTGAAAGTTTGGAACTTCAACGACTCCACTAAGGTTACTTTTCTTAAGTTCAACCTTGTATTGCCACTGAACGCGTGTTTCAGATCCTGTCCGGGACCACATTTTTCACTGAAATGATTGGCCTCCTCAAGCCTTTGATTGACGACCATGTTAAGAAAAATAAGCATTCGTACGTTATCCTTGAGGGATTTGAGATGCATGATTGAGGTATATGTATTTCCTTTTCAGAATATCCACACAGCCTGTAACGCATTATGGTAAAACAGGCGCCACTGTCTTAAGGCCTCTCCTGCGCGACTTCGGCTTTGACCCTCAGGCTAACCAATACCTTTGCGGAAAGTATCAAAAATAGTGTGTTCATCTCTAGCCTACCGGTCTTCGCTCACTTATGTTCAGATTAGCATCTCAACAGGCAAACTTCTGGCAACCTACATCATCAACCTTGTTTTGGTCTTGTACAGGCTCTTCGCCGATATCTTGCCTACCGATCCTCCGAGAGATCTAACGGACACCATTGTCAAAAGAATCATAGGAGAACATAAAAACCAGATCAAAGACGTCTCCTTCGATGAAATCAAGCCAGAATTCACCGCTCAGCCAGAGCAAGTCATCGAACATTTGATCAGAGAGTGGTTTGAGCCTCCAGGGAACCCTGAGGCACCGGCAATGTAGCTATGTCGTGGTGTATTATGTTAAGGCATTCCTTGATATTCTGCTGGATATGAACACTATCAATATGGATCCCTTTACCAGGGCTTTGGAATGGCCAGTCAAGCTCATGTATCTGCTAGTAGTGCCCGGGCATTAGTTCGGTCGATTGAAGGATGAAATGACACCCGCATCTTGTTAGACAGGGCATAGCTCATTGCGCAGACTGCTTACCGGAACATGCTTCGCAGTTCCGTCAGCTAAGGGCCCCGAGGATTTCAAGTTATTATATAAGAGAAGGAACTATAAGGCTTGAGGGTAACGACATGGCAAGACAGGATCAACCTGATGTTGCCGTTGACAGCGATTATCCATACCACCAAAACATATCTGATAGAACTGAAAGGAAAGAAAAAGCATGCACGCTACGGCGAGCGCGGGGGGACAATGACCTCAAACCTTTTCTCAGAGCGGTTGCTATAAACGGTCCCTGATCCAGAGGAAATATTGGAGTCGGGCACAGATCCGGCGTCGGCGGGTTCATGTGCATTACCAACGGGAACCTCATCCACCTTCAAGGCTTCGCGTAGCTGCTGACGGTTCAGACCCTCTTTCGACGCATGATAGCGCCCCACGACCCCAAGAAGGTGGCGCCCATCTTCTGAGGAGCGCGCCACTCGAGATGCCGAAATGATGCTGGCATAAATCGTTGCCGTGAGGAAGAGGTAATCCCTCTCCTCCCCGTCTCCTAGGTGAATAGCGATTACATCCAGAACATAGGCGTGCCTGTTCTGCATTTCCTCAGAGAGCAAACACCTACTGAGGATCTGGGCTGATAGAACCAGGAACCAATAGGTGTAAGAGGATGTATGCGTCGTCTTGTTGATGGACTGATTGTCGGGCCTGTAATTTGCGGCAAAGGCAAAGAAATGGGTGAGCGTACTGATGAGGTCCTCGATGAGGTCAGGAGAAAGTTCGTATAAACCTATTAGCATTATGAGAAGCTTAAATGCCTGGGAAGGTAAGAAGTACCAAGGTTTGATATGAGATGAAGAGGCTGTCTCTCAGGAACGGAATCGAGGGTGCGAGGCTGTTTGAACAGCCAACGGGTAGTGCGGATGCAAGCTTGGGCGAGAGCAGCGGTTTGCCGAGGTCGACCGTTGGACGTAGCAACTTGGAGGAGAGCGACCGCACTCAGGTCTTCCACAGTTGCCGAGTTCTGCGAGAAAAGCGTGGCAGGTACAAATGTTGAAGGAGGAAGGAATGGAATAAGATCCGCAAGATCCCCTGTCGGAAAGAGTTTCAAGTGGATGGGGAGAACCTCTGCGAGGCACTTTGCCAACGCCGTTTTTTCCCTCTCGCTTTGTGCGGATCTACTTTCCTTCACCGAAATAAGGGCTTGAATTACATCGTACGCGAATGGCTCCACCCTGACATCTTCCCATTTTGACTCCAAGTGGCTCAACTGTTCTTCAATTGCCGAGAAATCCTCCTTGCGTTGGTGGAACCAGATCCGGCTTCTGGACGTCCAATCTCCTTTCAAATGCGAGTTATTTGGCGGTTGTACACCACCAACAGAAGATCCAGATCCAGATGCAGCTAAGTTTGCTTTCGGAGGTGCAGAATCAGCTCGAGGGGTTGAGTGTTGGTGATCGGCGGGATTCGCCAAGCCCAGCCACCATCGCTTTATAAGCGTCACCAACTGGAAGAAGAGGAGCGATTGGGGGGATCGGTACGGTGACGGATAGCAGTTTGGTTTGTCGCTTGGGCATGATGCAGGGAGTAATTGTAGTCCAGGATGTGCGGTCGTGATAACAAGGAACGCAAATGTGCAGGCAATAGCGATGGTAACGGGAATTGCGACAGGCCAACTGATCTCGAAAAGGAACACAACGAGGCCAATAAGAAAGAAGGTGAGGCCGAAAATGAGAATGACAGGAAGGGAAGTGAATACGAGAGGGATGTATGATTGGTGGAGGCCAAGAGAGTGCATATAACTGAGGCCGAGGGATTCAGCTCCGCTGCTCAGACCGCGCATATGGGATCGTATCCATTGGAGGGAGACAATCCCAACAAGTGCAGCCGTGAGACTGAATACCAGGCTTAGGAACCAGAAGACGTTCACGCAGATGCTGATTCGTCGGTCAGCCCCGTCTTTACCACTAATCTGCAAACGTTGCTGAGTGGATTCCGGTAGGAGGTTCTTGTGTGACTCGATCAGAAAAGCAGTCACGATTGCAGAGAATAAACCAGCCTGATGGATATGGTGTTGGTCCTTTCAGGCGAGCTGCGACAAAAGGGGCTTACGAAGATTAGGACATTCTGGACTTCGTCCTTCCAATTTTCGCACAGCTCTTTGTCTTTCCGCATCCACAGCTCTCGCACTATGTCCCAGTGTTGTCCATCTCCTTTCTCCCCCTTGGATTCAGTCTAGGTACCCGGCTCAGCGTCATACGTCGACATTCAAACATTCCTGGAATGCTCACTGGTAGGTTGTGTCCCATATGCAAGGCCTTTTGAACGTTGGAGTATCGCTGAGGGTTAGAAGAGGCAAAGAAGCGTTAATCCTCATGCAAACGGTGCATTTGTGCATGTGGAAATCGTGCGGAACTGTGCGAGGCGAAAACGAGGCATTTGGCTATGTCGAGCGTGATGTAAGTTGGCCAAACAAAGCCAAATGTCCGCCAGAAAATGTGCAGGTAAGCGCTAAGCTCGTCTTTCGAGAAACATCCACGAGGGAAAACTGAATCTGCGTCGAATTATTTGGGCATGGCAAATGGGAGGATGGACAAGACTGGCTTCATGAAAGATCAACCTGGTCCTCCCCCGTCCGTGACTGTCACTGGCTTTGGGCGACTCAACAAGGCAAATAAATACCCTTTTTTGGATACCTTGCTAACTTTTTAATTTATGATATGTGTAAATCTTTTTGATTGTACATACTCTACTTATCTAGGGGTTCCTTCTTTCTATCGTTACGTTGAGTTAACCGGTGAACGCTGGTGTAGCGTAGTAGTTCATGTTTGCGTGAACATTAAACCTTTGTGTATTAGATATTGCAACTTTCCACATCTCATACCATTGTTCATTGCTCTAAAAGGTACTGCAGCACTCAAAACGGAGTTGGACATGTCTTCAGCTGACCCAGACAAGATATTGGATTCCGCAATTCAGTGGAACACATTGGAGTACCTTCTCCATGTTGGCCCCAGACAATTTGTGAGACAGTCTGAGAGTATGGCCAGACAAGTAATGTCCCTATCTCTTGGAGTGTCAACTGCGTTAGGGCATTTACCTTGACTTCCATGATCATCACCGACAAAGCGCGAAAGAACCGGAAATGGGTCGGTTAGAACTGGAAAAGGCGTATGAGGCCCTCACGGCCCTCCAGAGATCCATTGCCATGGAAGAAGCAGAGCAGTTAGATGACGAACTTGGCGGTCCTCAGGCTGCCGACGTAGGGTTTCTGGAAATGATGAGACCTCGAGGAGATGATCCCCAGACTGAGGTAAATACGGCCGTCTCTTTGACATGGTGCTCTTCCTCACCGTTTCGTCCAGGAGCCCTTATTATCTGATTTGACCTTCAGGCACCTAATAGAACTGAACATATCATTAGAGGGGACTCTCGGGCTTAAATCTGGCAACGTGATTGCGGAACAAGTGGGGAAGACAAAAAACGTTGGGAAGGATGGCGTTTGGTCATCGCTTAACCTATACCGTCACCTAGAACGCCTTCAGACGCTTGTCCCCAAGTCGGTGAGTTCACCATTGCCTTTATGTATGGTATGATCTCTCTCATGTTTCATGTGCCAGGGTGAAGCGGCTGCTCGTGCTTGGATTGAGGCCTTTTTCTTCCGGGGTTCGGCAATGGTACCTGACAATGAAGCAATGGCACTTACCATGGACCAATGGATCCCACGCGGCCCACGCTCGTGAAACCCTTGAGTTCCACCACTCTTCGTGGTGTCATAGACTATATCGCTGCAACAGCACCTAGATCCGTGGCAAGTAAGTACGATTGCCATCTGCCCCTCTGAATTTCATTTGTCTGTTTATTAACTAGATGTTTTTTTGTTTGATCCAACTGTTGGAAGATTGAAGTCGATGATGTCATCTGGACTCGTAGTCACAGAGGCCAAATCGTCCCTCCTCGATCATCTCCCTCAAGCAGTTTGCAAGATGCATGCTTGTGCCACGGCCCTTGAGTTAGTGCCCTCCCTGTTTGTTATACTTGCCTAATCATTGTCAATCATAGGAAACCCGTTATTCGCGGTACCCTGACAGTTGGAGACATGGATTCCTAATGGCGATGGAGCCAAGTATTGGTTATCCGATGAGATCAGTATTATTACTCGAACGCCTCCGAATAGGAAAGAAGTCATGGCCCCCAGCCTCCTACCCCGGCGAAGCTTCGAGGGAGAATTCNNTTCTCCCTCGAAGCTTCGCCTGGGTAGGAGGCTGCACGGCCCCCTGGCCTGATGTCATTTCTGGGATTTTAGTGGCCTGGGTAAGTGTTTAGATTCGGTCTCCACACTTGTCAATTGATGGTTCTATCACCGGGCAGATGAGGCATAGCTTCGAGGGCATTGAGAGCGGCGACAGCTGGTTCAAAATGATTGCAGGGGCTGTAGCTTCCACGTGCTAAATTCATATTACTCGAACGAGTTTATAGAATTCAACTACCTACAGACTACTAGACTAATCTGCTATATACAATCGGCCAAGTGAAGTGCACCATACTAGATAATAAATGAAAATTGGAGCGATATAACCATATTCTACGAGTTATGATGGCGGAAATAGGGGAACTGCATTTTAGCCAACTTTGGCGTCCACCAATGAAGGGCAGCGAAGCTTGAGGGATTTAAACACGGCATCGTGGAATGGCACATTAGACGCTCGCTCTTTGGATGTGACTTGAAGGACTTCCGTTCCGGGGAAGACGGTAAGGAGTGCCAAAAGTTCCTCTTTATAGTTCCCGTTCTGGATCTCCACGCGCCTACCAGGGAAACGCACCTCCAAACGCGAGAATTTTGCCAACGCGTTTGACAGCTCTTCCGAGCCGAGATCAGGGGGAGTTCCATCACGAATTTCGCGCGTCAAGCCCTTAAAGCGACTGTCAAATCGGAGGCGGGCACCAAATACAATGTCGCTTGGGAGGGAAGGCAGGTTTGCCCTTGATTCCGACGAGGAGTCATCCTGAGATCGTTGAAGTTTCTTGGCCTTCAAGACAGCGGCAGCAAATTGTATCAACTCGAATTGGTCCTGCTCATCGAGGAAAAGGAGAGAAAGAGTGACCAGGTTCAACTTGGGGAGATGGGGTGGTTTCTTGGGCTTCGACAAAAGGGCGGCAAATACTGAAGGCGTTGTTTTTAACGACGTAAGCTCAGGAAGCTCGAGCTCGAGGTGTTCCAGCGCTTTGCTATAGTGCCAATATTCTGCCTGGAGCGTCAGGCCGGTCAGCGTCTTCGAAAAGAAGTTGAGATGTGGCACGAAGTCGGGGAAGGGATGTTGTACATGGAGATAGAAAGAGAGGTCCTCGACCGAAGAGGCTGCGGTCGCCAATCGATGAAGAATGAACTGATATTCGGACTGCTTCTTGAAAGGGAACAAGAGGGAAATGGAAAAATGTGTTACAGGTGATTGCTGGACTAGGAAGAATACCCATTCTGAGAACGGTGGACGAAGGAAGTCAAAGTTGATCGCAAGCATTTTCAGTTGGGAAGGTTGGGAGGGAGCGTATCGGAGGGATCGACATTGAGAGATAACCTCGTCATCATGTTCTTCGTATTCCTCCAGGTTGAAGTGTGCAACATATCGGGATTCATCAGTTGTGATTGAACCAGACGACAACGGCTTGTCGGTTCCCATGTCGAATCGATACCCTTCGATGGTATGGTGTGTCAACTCGTTGCTGAGTTGCAAGGACATGCATGACTTGGAAATCACGGCATTCAAGACGTTTTCGAGTGCGTCCTCCAATGGGGAAGTTCCCTCATTCCGGTAGTAAGTCGCCGTGTTTTCAAATCTTTCGAAATTGAGAGTAAAACTGATGATGTTTTCTGCTCTTTCGAAGAACAGCGCCAGGCGTTTCAGGCGGTAGGTGATAGCGTGTGGGTCTTGTATATCGAACACGATGACTACGTGGGTAAACGACTTCATGTGTACGGAGACTAGGAAGAAATCGATCGGTTCAGGTTTCTCTTCGTCCTCAAAACCTATAGAGAAGTGGCAGAAATCGGTCGGATGCCAATTGCCTGCCCTTTCCATAGCATGATGGACGCTTAGCTGGTTGAGAAGCCGACAGGTTTGGGTGCAGCGCAGTAGAGAAGAGTCATCGAGGCGTCCCAAGATGTTCGTAGCTATTTCCTCGGGAAAGCCTTCATGGCCAAAAACTTTAGTCAAGTCGAGGGTACAGCTTTGGGTCGACATTCTCTGGTGTTTAAGGTAAGTATTGGTATCCCGTGATAGAAAGCGGGGTAGGCTCACCTGAGAATATGCCTGGGGAATATTAATCGCGATGGGCTAGGGCAATTAGCCTGGGCGCGTCGTATGAACGAATGCTCAAGGGTTGGATGGACGCCGGTCCAGCAAGCAATTCAACCTTTTTATACTTATGTTACGCGCACCGCATTGTGACGGGATGGGGAACAAAGCAAGCTGGGGGCAATCAGCGAACGGACAATGGGAAACTTGAATATGATGGCGCGTGTCAACGCGCATCGGATGTTTTACGGTCGAATGCTCGATTGGTACATATTTCAACGTTCAGCAACTGTGTCCTGAACGTGGCCAAAGGACAGGAGGGAAAGGCATAATGGAAATGTAACGCGACGGTTTCGGCGCGGTCTATGGAGTTCATTAATCAATGCAACCATTGTGCAATTTCGCGTGGATGGAAACGGTGTGGGTCAGCGTGGGTCCCAAGCCAACTTGAACATTCGATCGGTTATGCATACATGTTGTACATACTATCATCGATCAGTACCTCGTACTATCATTAGACGTCTGTTGCAAAAATTTCTGTATTTCCGCGATATCTCAGCCGAAACCCCATCGTTTGACACAAAACCTTCACCGGCACACAGCCAGTGAATTTCCTGACATGTCTATCTCATTTTTATTGTCAATAACCTTTGTAGTGAAGATGCCGGGCCCAAAGACTGGTTTCGACCCAGTGTTGCAAAAGTTTGATTTGGCTCACATGCTCAACACCTCCTCCAAGGATTAACGGACTCCAGTGCTTTCTTAACTGTAGAACCATTTTTATAAATCAAGATAAATTGGTCTTAACCCAACCTATTTTTTTCGTGATTTTAATTGACCAATGTCAGCCAAAGATATATTTCGTGACCCAAATTATGCATAAATGAGCTGATTCTTCATCTCATTGAAAGGTGATCGTAAAGAGAAAATCTTCCTGAAGATATACACCCGACTTACATCTTCTGGAATATTTTTGTCTTTTTAGAGAATTGTTTAGGATTTGTAGAAAGCGTTTTGCAACACTGGTCCATTTTGCATCACGCGTCCAATGATAGTACTGGTTACAATTCACTCACGATGATCAATCATTCGTTGCAGGTTGTGTCCGTCTTACAGTGGCGGCCATACAAAGCTCGACGCTACATAGAAAGCTGCAAGGTCAATTGACACGGTGCTGGAAGGGAAGGAGGGAACTCATTTACTATACATCGAAGACGCATATAGGACACCCGGGCCATTACTTCTTCCTCTAACTCGAGAAATCGCCCCAAAACCATGCAATGGCACAGACACTCGACGCATACGCACATAGAATGAGCATCGCTAATCCGTCGGAGGCGTACATCGTTTTGATAGAGAGATTAATGAGGCCCGTCATAACATTAGCCTTGAAAAAAACAGTCAGGGTTGTTAGTCTTGTGCAAGAATATAGATATACCAGAAGGAACAGTGCCAAGCTATGGTTGTTAATTGCATCGAGCAACTTGGGAGGGTTGCCTTCGAGGGTAGTTGAATGAGTGATATGCTGGGCCCTTTCTTTCGAAGAAGGCTGCAGTGATTTGGGCATCTTTTGAGGCTTCGGGCCAGGGAAAAACATTATGTCGAGGACAAGGACATATGCAAGGATGAAAGAGACATTATATGCTGCAACCCACAGGATGTATGGCAAATTGACCTATTATTTCACC
Organism: Coprinopsis strossmayeri; assembly: GCA_900156845.1. Taxonomy (NCBI): domain Eukaryota; kingdom Fungi; phylum Basidiomycota; class Agaricomycetes; order Agaricales; family Psathyrellaceae; genus Coprinopsis; species Coprinopsis strossmayeri. The sequence continues at coordinate 43,734 of FTPT01000254.1, read as the reverse complement.
TTCAGAAAACGGGCGGGGATATCGAAATTAATCTGCGTACTATTCTTCTGGAAATTCCTCCTGAAGTATTCCACGGTCCATCCACCTTCAAAAGGTGGGTGAGGCCCAAAAACGCCCACCACAGAATGGAGTATGAGCATAGTTCTGTCGCTGTCTTTCCGAGTTGCCGGGGAGCCGATGGATCCAAGTCTACGTTGTAGGTCGGGGTACCGATGTCCTCATTGCCCCCCTTCCTTCTTCGCAATTGCTCGGCAAGAGCTTGTTGACGATGGCGGAAGAAGGAAGGCGATGGAGGAAGAATTACAGTTCCAGCGGAAAGACCTAGTAGATGAACAGCCAAGTAGCCTAGCAACTTTCGTCAGATTGAGATTTGTAAATATCAGGGGACTATACCTAAAAGCGAAACAATGCCTTCTTTGTTCTGGCTAATTAACGATGTGCGAGGGGCGTTGAGAACGTAGTTCTTAAGTCCAAAATAGGATAGAGCGAATTGTTGCACTGTTACTCATTAATGACATTCTTAATAGGAGAGCAACCCAGACCAACCTATGGCAACAACCACGCCAACAAGAGAAACGGGCAGGTGCACAATAATGGGATGTAGGAGCACTTGCAGTATGGGAAGTAAGGCCAGCGTAATAAAGAAATTCCAGTGTACCCCATATTCCGTGACGTGTTCCTGTCAAGATTTAAGTGGTCGGCAATATATAAGATACAGGCTCAGATACCTACCGGATATTCTGTGCCTTTTACCATTATGACCCTAACTATACCAAGGAGAATGATAGGGAGGCACTTTCTGGTCACGCGAACCAGCTTTGTCCACATTGGCGAGGTTAAATACCCAGGATCCTTCAGAATAGGGATGGCAGATACCAATCCTTGCGAAAACACGAAGGAGCCGACTCCTAGATCCATCTATGAAGATTAGATTAATTCTGAACTATGGCTCGGGGACTAATGCTCACCAATGACACGCCAAAGGTTTCGCATTTGGCCAGAGAGCGAGGAAATACACGAAAGTCGACTGCCAGAATAGCCAGGACCGTCATGAGCATCATCTGTGCTCGATAAGTCGTTAGTGCTGGTAAAGGCGGTAGTTTCGTTCTCGGTTGCGGGGCTGCGTCTTCCGGTGTCGTCTGTTTTGAGGGAAGGGGAGAAGGTCCCTCCCGTCGTGGAACCATCAGCAACAATCCGGCAGGAACTACCAGCACCAAGTTTAGTAGAACTGGTCGTTCCGCGAAAAGTGTCATGGATAGCAGCAATGGCAGGACAAGCAATATCCATGAAGCCACAAGGCCGAATTTACGCGCTTCAGTTAGCCTTGTCCTCAATGCTGCATATAAGAACACTGAGGCCTGCGCTGCATTCAGTCGGACCAGGAACAAGGACTTGAAGGACATTGTGCGCACCAGCGAGACCAGCGAGACCATATTAACATGCGTTATCGACGACCCTGTCATCCCAGAGACAAAGGCCTCTTTCTCTTCCTTGTAGTTTTCGCCCATACCTCTCGTTCCGCTGTCGAACCCGTTTAATTAAGGTTCAAGGCCTGTACCTGGATCCCACCTACTATCGGACAGTTTCCAGCAGTTACACAGTGGTTGGTGTTGAATAGAATGTTACAGCAAGGGCATAAGTAGTGTCTAGATCGTCGTCGTCGTTGTGAATCGTGAATGAAGCTTCGTGGAGGATGGCAGAAGTGATGGTTTGATCGTTGGCGGCACCGAGCGCAACGGCAACAATAGGTTGATCCTGTCTTGACATGTCGATACCCTCAAGCCTCGATATTTCCTTTACTCTCGTGGATAATGACGCGAAACCCTGGCGAAATGAAGCTGCTAAACGTATTTCGGTGACCTGCTGTCTGCGCAATGAGCTACGGCTTGGCCTAATACATATGATTTCTCATTCAATTCATCTCAGCCCGACAAGTTGGAACCATACACCTTCATCAGGGAATCTAATTATACGACACGCCTCGAGGCAACCATGTCGCAGCCCTTGACAGTTCAAACGTTCATGGTTCTTGTGTGGACAAGGGCGACTAGAACAACGAGAGTCCCAGCTCGATAACCTACTACCACTACGCTATGGATTTTTTGAGAAAGAAGTTTCGTTTTGGAAGGAAGCGCAATGCAAGACCGACAGAAGAAGCTGCCCAGACCTCAGCCACGGCCAGTGAACCGACCGCAATGCATCCTCCTTCCCCTCCTCGAGCTCAGGTCGAGCAGCAGATGCCTGCCGTCCCAGCAAGTTTACCGTCTCAAGTGGATATGACGTTAGCGGAGTGCCCAAAGTGAGTTTATAGCCAGCACTGGCAGCAGCGTTTTGATGCTCACGTTTATTCGAGGTTTCGCATCGTTCTTGTCGGAAATGTGAGGGCTCTCATCGTGTCACCTGGGCAACCGTGCTCATAAGGTGAATTAGTCTGGTGTAGGGAAATCTTCTCTCATTAGAAACATTTTCAACATCGATCCGGACAAGGTTCGTGTTCTCTGGCCCGTTATAGCGGAAATCCAACTCGTTCTGTAGATTGATGTCGCTCATGGCCGTGCCGGAAAAGCCAACATCGACCAAGAGTACACGTCGCCTGTGAACCCTCGTTTTATCCTGCACGACAGCAAGGGTTTTGAGGCCGGCTCCAAGGTCAACTGGGATACTGTCGAAAAATTCCTCCGAAGCCGTTGGAAACGCGATCTACCTGGAAGGATTCATGCTATATGGTGAGAGATCCGATTCACCAAACTTTTAAGTAATTCCTCATCCCTCCTTCCCTCCTTGTTCCTATTGGTAGGTTCTGTGTCGAGACACCCCTCAAGGGTGGAAGACTGCTGCAAACAGGTGACGAGAGGTTGCTCCAACTCGCCAAAGAATGTGAGCGTAGCTGCATCCTTGAGTGATTGACGGCTTATCGATTATCTCGAACGTCACAGTCAACATTCCCATCATCGCGGTCTTCACCAAGTACGATCAGCTTGTGACACAGTTTTGGAGGCAAGACAACCAGCCAGGGAAGTCCGAGCAGAAGAGGGATGAGGATGCCGAAAAAAAGGCATCGGACTCCTTTGGTGATTCCGTCAACGAGCTGCAGAAGGAATGGAAGAAGCCGTCGGTGGATCTTTCGATATCTTGTGTGAAAGTATCAACGGAGGACCCCAACGCACCACGTTTGTTCATCTCACCACTGTTCCGTCGCTCGCTACTAACGCCACCCATGTCAGAGACGCTCATCGACCTGACAACCGAGACACGTATCGCACCTCAAGACGTTGAGGAGAAACTGCAGGTTCTATGGGTTGCGGCTCAGCAGGTCAATGCTCGCCAGAAGGTCGAGGTCTCTATTAGGTAGTGTTGAATCCCCTCCGGTATTCCTGAATCTACACTCACATCGCATCGTAGCGAAGGTTTCAAGAGTATGTCTACGTCTCCTCACTCGTTCGAATGATTCCCTCACAAGTCTGACACAGAGTATTGGCGGGATCTTGGTCAAAGCAGCGCGTTTGAACATCAGATTTTGATTGACTGTATACAGCGCATTCATGACGACGTTTTGAAAGTTTGGAACTTTAACGACTCCGCCAAGGTTAGTTTTCTCGGGTTCCTTCTATCGCCATTGACGTGTATTTCAGATCCTGTCAGGGATCAACTTTTTCACTGAAATGATTGGCCTCCTCAAGCCTTCCATTGACGACCATGTTAAAGGCCAGAATCTGTATGTTGTCCTTGAAAGGGAATGGAAGATGGGATTGATTTTTCTTTTCAGAACACCTGTCCCTGCTTACGGTAAATCGGGGGCCGTCATTCTACAGCATCTGCTCGACTCCGGTTTCAGCCATCAGGCTGTCCATTACCTTTATGACACCTATAAACCATAGTGCGTTTATCTCTAGCCTACCGATGTTCGCTCACTCATGTACGGAATAGCCCGTCGACAGGGAGGCTTCTGGCAGCCTATATCATCAACCTCGTTTTGGTCTTGTACAAGCTCTTTGGCGATATCTTGCCTCATGAGCCTCCGAGAGACTTGAAGAATGATCTTGTTTTTGAAAAATTAAAAAGCCATAAAGATCACATCAAAGACCATCCCCTTGACAAAATCGATATCGGCCCAGAAAACGTCGCCCACCCAAAGCGAGACATCGAACATATAATCGGGGAGCGACTTGAGCTCTGGGGGATCGGCAATGTAGCTATTTCGTAATATGCTCTCTTCCTACATTCAATGATATTGCTATGCATACGAACACTCAGAGCATTAACGTTGGTGGATGTGTGGGGGAACGAACGAGGGTGCCTCTTCTGCGTGGCGTTCTATAAATAAGACTCTTGGCTGAGAGATTCCTGTGGTCAGCGGCGTTACGAAGCCTCATGGCATATGGCTGCTAACTGGTACAACTCACGGGTAAGCATTCCAGGATCCCTGATATATCGACGCCTGACACTGAGCCGGGTACCTAGACGACTAATCCCACAGGGGACAGGCTAGATGGACAACACTGGACAACGGTGCGAGAGCTGTGGATGCGGAAAGACAAAGAGCAGTGCGAAAGTTGGAAGGACGAAGTCCAGAATGTCCTAATCTTCGTGAGTCGCCTTTTGTCACAGCTGGCTATAAGAAACCAACGCCGCATTCAACAGGCCGGTTTATTCTCTGCGATCGTGACCGCTTTCCTGATTGAGTCCCATAAGAATCTCCTACCGGATACTGCTCAGGAAAGTGTTCAACTCTTGAGGCAGATTGTCGCCCAGTCTGCTGGTAAAAGCTGGGTCGCAGAGGCTGAACGAGAAATTGAGCCCATCAGCATCTGCGTGAATGTCTTCTGGTTCCTAAGCCTGGTGTTCAGTCTCACCGCTGCACTTGTTGGGATTGTCTCCCTCCAGTGGATACGATCCCATATGCGCGGTCTGAGCAGCGGAGCTGAATCCCTCGGCCTCAGTTATATCCACTCTCTCGGCCTCCACCAATCATACATCCCTCTTGTATTCACTTCCCTTCCTGTCATTCTTATTTTCGGCCTCACCTTTTTTCTTATTGGCCTCATCCTGTCTCTTGTCCAACTCAATTGGCCTTTCGCGATTCCTGTCACCTTCGCTATTGCATGCACGATCGCGTTCCTTGTTATCACAACTGCACATCCTGGACTGCAATCCCTCCCAGTACTACAAAAGAGCAACGAACCAAGCTGTTACCCGTCACCATATCGATCCCCCCAATCACTCCTTTTCTTGAAATGTGTGATGCTTGTGAAGCATTCCGGGTGGCTGAGCTGGCGTGATGTACACACGCGAGACAACCCGCACTTGAAGGGAGATTGGACGTGGAGAAGCCGAATCTGGTTTCAGCGACGCAAGGAGGCCTTCTCAGCCATTGAGAAAGAGTTGAGCCATCTGGAGTCGAAACGGGAAGGTGTCAAGGTGGAGCCATTCGCGTACGATGTAATTCAAGCCCTTATTTCAGTGAAGGGGAGTAGGTCTGCACAAAGCGAGAGGGAAAAGACGGCGTTGGCAAAGTGCCTCGCAGAGGTTCTCCCCATCCACTTGAAACTCTTTCCAACAACACATCTTGTGGATCTTATTCCATTCCTTCCTCCTTCAAAATTTGTGCCCTCCGCACTTTTCTTGCGCGGCGACTCGGCAACTCTTGAAGACCTGAGTGCGGTCGCTCTTCTCCAAGTTGCCACGTCCAACGGTCGACCTCTGCAAAACACTGACCTTGCCAGGGCTTGCGTCCTCACTACCCGTTGGCTGTTCGAACAGCCTCGTACCCTTGATTCCGTTCCTGAGAGCCAGCCTCTTGATCTCGTGTCCAAACCTGGTACGTCTTACCTTCTTCCCGAGCATTTAAACCTCTCATAATGCTAATAGGCCCCTACGAGCTTTCTCCTGACCTCATTGATGTCCTCATCAGCACTCTTACCCTTTTCTTCGCCTTTGCGGCAAATTACCGGCCCGAGAGTCAGTCTATTAACAGGACGACACACACGTCCTCTTACACCTATTGGTTTTTGGTTCTATCAGCCAGGATCCTCACTAGGTGCTCGCTCTCTCAGGAAATGCAGAACAGACATGCCTATATTCTTGAGGTGATCGCTATTCACCTAGGGGACAGGGAGGAGAGGGATTATCTCTGCCTCACGGCATTCATCTATGCCAGCAGCATTTCCAAGTCTTCGGTGGTCTCCTCAGAAGATTGGCGCCGTTTTCGTGACGCTGTGAAGGGCTATCGTAGTGGGTTGGAGGACGATCCGAACCAACACCAGCTACGCGAAGCCTTAAGAGTGGATGAGGTTGATCGTTCATTTATGTGGGCGCCGGATCTGCATCCGACTCTAACATCGCAATGACAAGGGCCCATCACCTTGATTGTGCTTCCAGCCAGGATCCCATGTTGGGAGAGGCGGGTGGACGCTTTGGGAATGATGTCGATTCCTCTGGCCCGGGATGGAGGAGAAACATTGATGGCGAACATCATGAGGAAGGATTGGAGGAGGTCATTATCCACCTAACCCCGCTGTAGCATTCTTTTCTTTTCTTTTAGCTCTGTCAAATGAGTTTTGGCCGAATATTTATGTCATTGGACTCGTTTCAGAAAATCTACGGAGAGGACGGTTTTGAGTATACCAGCGTGGTGAACCCGCATGACAAGCACGTTACAATACATTTCACGTCGAGACTCGGGGGAACAATGCACGGTCTGGATTGGGAATCAGAGCACCGAACTATCGACGTCTTATCAGCAATGGAGAGAGAGGTCGGACACGAAGAGCAGGGCGATGAGGGACAGTACGCGGCGCAAACGTGCGCATGAGCCTAAATGGTGAAGTCGTTACCTTCCTCGTAGAACGAGATCGAGCTACGGTTGCCTGAATCTTTTTCATGAAACCACAAAGCCGAATTTACGCGCTTCGGGTAGCCTTGTCCTCATTGCTGCGTATAAGAATACTGAGGCCTGCGTTGCATTCAGTCAGACCAGGAACGAGGACTCAGACTTGAAGGACATCGTGCGCACCAGGGAGACCATATGAACATGCGTTATCGACGACCCTGTTATCCCAGAGACAAGGGCCTCTTTCTCTTCCTTGTAGTTTTTCGCCCATACCTCTCTTTCCGCTTCGAATTCAAGCCGTTTGAATATTGAAATCATTCAGGGCCTGTAACTGAATACCACCTGTTATCAGGCAGTTTCCAGCAATTACGCAGTGGTTGGTGTTCAATAGAATGCTATAGCAAGGGCATAAATAGTGTCTAAATAGCCGGGTGGCGGTGGTACCGTCGTGAATGAAGCTTCGTCGAGAATGGCAGAAGTGATGACAGCTATCGGTTCGATTGCTGGCGGCGTCGAGCGTAACGGCCGCCTGTCTTGCCATGTCGAAACCCTCAAGCCCCGATATTTCCTTTACTTAATCTCGTGGATAATGACGCGAAACCCTGGCGAAATGAAGCTGCTAAATGTATTTCGGTGAGCTGCTGTCTGCGCAATGAGCTACGGCTTGGCCTATTACGTATCATTGCATGTGCATTCTCATGTTCATCTCAACCCGACAAGCTGGAACCATACACTCTCATCAGGGAATCTAATTATACGACACGCCTTGAGATAACCATGCCGCAGCCCTTGACAGTTCAATTGTTCACGGTTCTTGTGGGGACAAGGGCAACCCGAACAACGAGAGTCCCAGCTCGATAACCTACCACCACTATCCTATGCTGCAGCGTCTTTTTGGAAAGAAGTTTCGTTTTGGAAGGAAGCCCAATGCAAGACCAACAGAAGAAGCCGCCCAAACCTCAGCCACGGCCAGTGAACCGACAGTAATGCATCATCCTCCCCCTCCTCCAACTCAGGTCAAGCAGCAGATGCCTGCCGTCCCAGACAGTTTACCTTCTCAAGTGGATATGACGTTAGCGGAATGCCCAAAGTGAGTTTATAGCCAGCAGCAACATTCTGATGCCCACGTTTGTTCGAGGTTTCGCATCGTTCTTGTCGGAAATGTGAGGGCTCCAATCATGTCACCTGGGCAATGCACTCACCAGTGGGGTTAGTCTGGTGTAGGAAAGTCTTCTCTCATTAAGAGGATTTTCAACCTCGATCAGGACCAGGTTCGTGTTCCCTGGCCCAGTTTATGGCGCAAATTCAACCCGATATGTAGATTGATGTCGCCCATGCCCATAGCGGAGATGCCGACATCAAGCGAGAGTACGCATCGTCTGCGAATCCTCGTTTCATCCTGCACGACAGCAAGGGTTTTGAGGCCGGCTCCGAGGACAACTGGGATACTGTCGAAAAATTCCTCCAAGATCGTGGGAAACGCGATCTCCCTGAAAGGATTCATGCTATATGGTGAGACCCGATTCACCAAACCTTGAAGTGATTCTTCATCTCTCTTTGATAGGTTCTGTGTCAAGACACCCCTCAAGGGTGGAAGGCTGCTGCAAACAGGTGATGAGAAGTTGCTCCAACTCGCCAAACAATGTGAGCCCACCTGCTTGTTTGAAAGTTGATTGATGGTTGATCTTTTAAACGTAGTCAAGATTCCCATCATCGCAGTCTTCACCAAGTACGATCAGCTTGTAACTCAGTTTTGGAGGCAAGACAACCAGCCAGGGGAGTTTAAGCAGAAGAGGAATGAGGATGCCGAAAAAAAGGCATTGGACTCATTTGGTCATTCTATCAACGAGCTGCAGAAGGAATGGGAGAGGTCGTTGACAAATCTTTCGATATCTTATGTGCAAGTATCAACGACCGCCCACAATGCGCAACGTTTGTTCATCTCACCACTTCTGTCGCTCTCTTCTGACGCCACCCATATCACAGAGACGCTCATTGACCTAACGAACAAAACCCGTAGCACCCTAAGTGACGTCGAGGGTGAACTGCAGGTTCTATGGGTTACAGCACAGCAGGTCAATGCTCGCCAGAAGGTCGAGGTCTCTATTAGGTAGTGTCTAGTCCCCTCCAGTATTCCGGAATCGGCACTCATCTTGCATCGGCAGCGAAGGTTTCAAGAGTCTGTCTATGTCTCCTCACTCATTCGAATGATGCGCTCACGAGCCTTACACAGAGTATTGGCTGGATCTTGGTCAAAGCAACGCATTCGAAGATCAGATTTTAATCGACTGTATAAATCGCATTCACGACGACGTGTTGAAAGTTTGGAACTTTAACGACCTCCCCAAGGTTAGTTTTCTCAGGTTTCTTCCATCGCCATTGACGCGTATTTCAGATCCTGTCAGGGACCAATTTTTTTACTGAAATGATTGGCCTCCTCAAGCCTTTGATTGATGACCATGTTAAGAAGTTCCCGTATGTTATCCTTGAAGGGAAATGGGATATGCGATTGAGGTGTTTTTCTTTTCTTTTCAGGATACCCACACAGCCTGCATCGGGTTACGGTACAACAGGTGCTACCGTTCTAGTGCCTCTGCTGCGCGAGTTCGGCTTCGGCCTTCAGGCCGTCCAATACCTTTGCGGCTACTATAAAAAATAGTGTGTTCATCTCCAGCCTACGAATTTTGCTCACTCATCTATGGAATAGCCCCTCGACAGGGAAGCTCCTGGCAACCTATATTATCAACCTTGTTTTGGTCTTGTACAGGCTCTTCGCCAAGATCTTGCCTACCGACCCTCCGAGAGATCTAACGGACGCCACTGTTGAAATAATCATAGAAGAGCATAAAAATCAGATCAAAGACGTCTCCTTCGACGAAATCAATCCTTTTTTTACCGCTCAGCCAAAGCAAGTCATCGAACACTTGATCGAGGAGTGGTTTGAGCCTCCAGGGAACCCTGAGGCATCGGCAATGTAGCTATGTCGTAATATCTTCTTTTAAAGCATTCATTGATATACTGCTGGATATGAATACTATCAATACGGATTCCTCTACCAGTGCTTTGGAATGGCCAGTTATTGCATGTAGCTGCTGGTAGCGCCTGGCCTTTAGTTCGGTAGGGTGATGGGTGAATTGACTCTGGCATGTTATTAGACAGGGCACAGCTCATTGGGCAGACTCCTCACCAGAACATGCTTCCCCACTCCGTTAGCTAAAGGTTTCGAGGGTTTCGAGTCATTATATACCAGAAAAAAACTATCAGGATCAACCCGATGTTACCGTTGACAACAATCATCCATACCACCAAAACATATCCGGTCAAACCTGGAGAAAAAGCATGCACGCTGCGGCGAGCGTGGGTGGATAAAGACCTCCTTCGACTCTTCCTCAGAGCGGTTAGAGCGATTGAAATGAAAGTTCCTGGATCCAGAGGAAATTTTGGAGTCGGGCACAAGTCGGACACAGATTCGGCGTCCGCGGATTTAGGTCCACGACCAACGGGAACCTTGTCGACCCTCAAGGCTTCGCATACGTAGCTGCTGACCGTTCGGATCGTCTTTCCCATGAAGGCTCGTTGATTTTTTGTTCACGATTTCAGTCCTTAACATCAACCATTCGACCTATAGATCAACCAATGTCTCCCTCAATGCTTGCGAACGTGGGGAACATACGTCCTGGCAGCTACGGAGGAAATTAGAACAATGAATATATGCTGAGATGTGGAAATTGCATATCTAGTACACGAGTTGAAATAAGAAAATGTATTGTTCACCCAACTATTAACTACGACGCCGACCCAACCCGACCATGGAGAAGAAGAAAAAACCGAAGTATAGTATATACACATACAACCAAAAAAAAATTTACACAGATGATAAGTTAAAAAAAGTTAGAGGTATCCAAAAAGAGTATTTGCTTTGTTGTCTGTTTTCCGAGTCTGCACTTTCGCAACACATTTCTTCCTAAGTTGCTTTCCCGGAAGTGCCTACGGGTACAGGGGCCAGCTTGAGGTCGACATTCGCCGCATTACTATGACCATGTCCACCTAACCCTCTCCACCATCGATTCAAGCTACTTCCAAAGCCAGTGGTAGCCACAGCCGGCGGGGCGGCAGGGTGACCTTTAACAAACCCAGTCTTGTCCATCCTCCCGTCCGGCACGCTCAAATCATTCGACGGAGACGTGCTCTGGCGCGCCAACGTCCGGTGAGGGATGCCAAGTGGTGACACAGATGGCAGCTTCCCCGCCTTGTCAGATGACGATGAAGCAGCTGAGGCTGCAGCGACAGACATGCTTCCCGGTATCAGGGGTGGAACTGGAGGCACCACCGGCCCTGCCCCTCCTTGCCCATGGCCATGCCCCGACCGCGAGCTAAGGCTCAGCGAGCTCAATGACACCGAACTCGAGTTATTCGTCCGCACGCTGCTGAACGCACTATCCATCGTACTCCCAGTCCTCGTCCTTCGGTGCCTCGAGAAACCAGGCTGGTCTTCCGACGACATCCCTTGGGGTTCTTGCACGAACACAGGACTACCCAGCACGTTCACCGAAGGCTCCGTCGATTTCCGCCGGGATGTCATCCCCGTTGTGTAAGCGGCCGGGTTGACTCCATGACTATCCTCGCTCGCACTGGCACTCGTGTTGCTCGCAGCGGTACTAGCGCCAGTATCACTCCTCCTCGACTTCGTCTTCTTCATCCTATCCTTCCTACTTCGATAGTATTGTTGAAATTTCGAACCGACACCACCACCACCACCTGACTTCTCCGCGTGTCTCCCAATGGTAGCATCCCGATCTCGGTCCATAGTCACACCAAAGGCACCTTCGATCCCAAGTCCCAGTCCCACCTGGGGAGGAGGCACACCAACAATCGTCGCTTCTCCAGGACTCTTGAGATTCCCAAGTCCCATCTCACCATTCCCAGGACTCCCACCGCTTTCACTCGTCGTCGTCGTGCCTGTGCTTGTCGTATCCCTGCTAAAACTCCGCCCACCCATACGTTTAGGCGCACTGTCAGGCGGTGCCAACATCCCCATTCCAACAAGGGCATTTGTAATCTTTTGTCGCCCCGGCTGCATTTGTAATAACATCCGCTCGTCCGGCGTCATGGCTGCATATTCCTGCGGGTCGATATAATACGTGAACGGGTTCTCAAATCGCCTGTTTGTAACGATGAGTGGGTTGAACAACGCGTCGATCAACACCTCCGTCGTTTTGGGTCCATATGCAAGCGGAAGCCGTTGTACATCGAACCCAGCGATCTCATTCAGCGTCGGCGGTTGTTTCTTTGGCTTTAATTTGCGTGGACGTTCTGGGTGGTTGCTTGTTTGACTCGCCGTGGATCCCATTTGGATACCACCATCACTATTCACCGTTTGAGAATTCGGATCGCCCTTTCTGTCCTCCTCAGGCGCACTCTCAAACTCATCAGCATCGCTCTCCTGACTAGGCTCCACCTCGCTCTCGCTCTCACTATCCCCACTCGTAGGCGGAAGAGCATACGGATTGATATCCAGCTCGAGCGCAAACCGGCGCCGTCGCTCTTCGCGTCTAAGCTCGCGCCGCTTCCGCCTCTCCGCTTCTTTGTCCTCTGAAGGAGATCGGAACACCGATATTGTGGTCGAAGGGATAGGAGGTGGAGGCGCAGCCGCAGGGAGGGTCAAGGCTCTGAGGAAGTGCCTTCGAGCACGGTCGGTTTCATTCGCATGATGCTCGTCGAGGTCGCTCTCGCTTTCGCTGGGAAGGTCATAAGGGAACTTGTATGGGGTGGAACTGTCGGATCTGTATCTCCGGTCGTCGTCCATCGCTTCGTCTTCGAGGCCGTCACTGCCAGGCGCTTTTCCAAGCAAGTCCACTTCCAACTCTTCCTTATCCTTATACGGCCCGTAGGTGTATCCAAAGATTTCTTTCGCCGGTTTCTTGTAAAAGGTGTCGCTCTGCGCAAGGAAGCCTTCAATGTCGCCCATGATTTCGGCTTTAGGCAGAGGAGGGGCGACGTAGTCCGTATTTCCGCTAACGTAGGTCATTTCGATAGAAAGCTAGAGGAAAAGAAGACGTTAATACCGAGAATATTTAAATCCCAGCGGCATTCGCGATCAAAGAACGTGAAAATCGAGAATGAAACGATTGGGGAATGGAAAGGAGATAGAATGCATAGAAGAACAAAGAAGGAATGAAGCACTTACTCTCAATGTAGCATTCACACGACTCTCTTTGAGTAAATAGCGCCTGCCGACCCTCCCCTTGCCGACATACTCTGCAAGATTTAAGTAGACGGCACCTATTCAATCAACCATTCAAAACGATAATCAGTATCACCCAAACCCAGTTTCATTGCCATCGACCCAGAGAAATGGCGACCGCAACGACAGAAAAGATAAACTTACCCAATCGTGGGTTCTGCGGGATACCATCCGGGTCATCGGGGATCACGCGCTGCATTACAACCAGCTTGAATTCGTTTGGCATAAGATTAGGTTTCGGATTTCCTTCAACTTGCTGATTCGAGGTGCCTGTACCAGGTAAACAACGGTCTGTCGGCGAAAAAGTCCTCGGAAGCAAAGTCTAGAGCACTCACCTCTGGCGATATCAAACTTCAATATCGCGTTTAAAGGGAAGTTGAATGTGATACTATGATCCTTGAGGGGAAGGTAAGGAGTGAGACCTCGTGAAGGCGTCAAATTAGCTCCGAGAGCGAAGGATCCGAAGCCCTGTGGATGGCTACCGGCATTGGCTTGAGTGATAGTGCCAGTTGGCGAGAGCGCTGCTAGTCCAGGTGACATCATCCCTTCCATGCCCGGAGACGTCGGGTTGGCGGCGTTCGAAGAGAAAGCCTGTTGATTCGGCGAGAAGAGGAGGCTCTCTTCATATGCTTTCGAGCTGGCAGGCGCATTAGAGAAGAGATACTGGTTGACTCCATATCCCGTAGGTGATGAGGAATCGGCGTGTCGTGTAAAGATGCTCCCGGTAGGCTTGCTGTTAAAAGGGGGTACCGCAGTCTTCCCGGTTGTTGAAGTAACGATTGAAGTACTGCTACTTGCAGAAGTCGCTATCGAGTTCGATCTACTGGTAGAGTAACTATCGCCCGAGGAGTAGCTGGAGTAACTGTTGATTGAGTTTGAGTGCGTGGCTTCCGATATAAGGCTTGGGTTCGAAGCGTTCGCGTGTGCATGATTCAAGCCAAATTCGCTCGCCCCTTGCGAGTCGTCTTTAGCTTTCCCTTTATTACTCCGAGCTTTCATCTTCCCAATCAATCCTCCTGGATCCTCACGTCCCTCTTCATGGTGGACTCCAGTGTTTTTCACCCCTCCCATCCCTACACTCCCTTTGAGTTTCCATCGCACGCCAAACTCGCCTCTAACGAACGGAACGCTCGCAAGCTGTTCAATCTCTATTTTGGCATGAAAATAACTGTGGGCTTCATGATGCGATCGGGGCAGTAATGACTTCAGCTTGCCTTTTGCGGACGGTTTGGCTGTCGAAGGCGAGGTGATGCTTTCAGGAAGTGTAAGAGCCGGGGTAAGCGGTGTACGGGATATAAGCGGGGTCCTTGGGGGGAGAGATGGTGTTGCGGGAGTAACAGGTCTTGCAAGGGCAGAGGGCGTATCTGGCCTTGAAGATGAGGAGACTATCAGGGGAGAATAAGTCGAGATATTCGCAACCCCTTCTGCCAAGCTCTGGTATTGGTAACCCTGGATTGTAGTCGTTGAAGACCCGGAAGCTGACGGCGAAAGTGGCGCGGGTAATGTCAGGTTTCGAGCGTTCCTCAGTGGTCTCGATGATGCTGGTGGTTTAAAAGGCGCTGTGTTTTGACGGATGGGTGGGACGCCGGGTGCTTGGGTAATATGGGCGCTCTCCGGAGAGTCGAAATCCCGCTCAGCATTAGATGCCATCCCAGGTCCACGTTGTGGCTAATGCAGTATCAAAGTACTCGGGCTCCCGGAGATATTATGGATTACGGATTACGATGCGGCGTATCGTCGTCGTTGCCGCTTGGTTTCTGGTGATTATCGGAGTCGTCGGTAGATGTCGTTGGGGGTTGGGAACCAGTTATTGAATTAGGACACTCTTCTTCAGGTTCTAGCTGCCACTGGTGGTCAGACGCCCTCGAGCGGGTATTCGTCGGGTTCGTTTAAAGACTTTAGAGGCCAACGTCGATGACGGCGCGTTTATAAGAAGTCTTCGCGTCAATTCCGTCAGGATCTTCCGTTCAATACAACAAAGAATCCAAGTGGAAACTTACTTAATTAGTTGCAATTAAGAACGTTGATGACTGTTTTGTAGAATCCAGGCTTCCGATGGGCATCTGTGCTATGGCCTGAGTGGGCTATTGGGTATTTCCCGGCGCTGGTCGCTGTCTAGGTCGGTTAGCCAAGGCTGCAGGCGTCGAGGTGGACGTCAGGAGCGGTAAAGCCGATGTGGCCAGGTACACTCTCTGAATCAGCACCTTGGGGAAGCCGTGGGAACACCGGTGATCCGGGAGGGTCCCGGTCGCGGGCGCTGCCGCATCGCGCCTCCAACGTCTCACACTGGTGACCTTTCAGACTCCAGGACCATGACGAGAATTAATTCTCTTTTCTTGGACTTCAAATCGAATCTCAGCCCAACGAATTGCGACTTGTATGACGCAAGGCGCCACTAGACCACGCGGCTAACGAAGGTACCGGACATTTGAACAGCCTTTCAAAAGTTATGGGGAGCACAGGACCGGGATCGAGAATCGGTTACCACCTCAATTGACACTTTCTGGATCGAGGCAGAACACACCTGGACTGTCGCGCTTGGTTGTGGGGTTGTCTATCGTGGAAAAACTGGGTGATGTAGGGCGGTTGATAGTGGACTCAGGCTGGACTCCGAGTTGTCTGGGTGTCAGTCGCGTAAATTGCTTTGTAACTGGGTTGGACCGTACTGCGGATGGTACTGCTGGTCAGAGGCATCCGGGACCTCGATGGTGGTGGTTGGGGTCTAAATCAACCAGAACGCTGGGACAGGGTCCTCACGAATTCCATCCCGAGCCAGACCTGATCGCAGTTGCATTGTTCGCTCTTCTGTTAATCCAATCATCTCCTGTTATGAGTACGTCCTTCCTCGTGTTTTACGTGACACTCAAAGTTCACTTAAATTATCGAATAGGGATACTTGAAGCCGTGTATGTCCTCGATGTAAATATGTGCCAGCCTCTGGTATATTAAACCAATCGCCAGGTCCAGCTGGGAGAATGTTTAAACATCTTGTTATTCCTTTTGACCTTTTCATCAGCTTGGCTTTTTATAGCTGCCACTCCCTGACAATCAATTCGATGCTTCTGAGTCGCAATCCGAGCACATGGCTAGCCGAATATGTACTCGAAGTGGGAACACTAGCCAGGGACCCGAACGACTAGCATAAACGTTCCCATGGAGTCAATTTTGAACAGCTCTACCCCCTCTTCTACAACGCCGGTAACCCTATCTGCTCTTGTCTGTCTATATCCATATCGCTCTTCGCCTCCCGATGGTCAGCAGATACATGCATGCCCCTTTTTCATCACAGCATTCCACTTGTCACTTGCAAGGTTCAAATTCGGTTCCCAAGTCGTGATACGCTTTTAGCCCCTTAAGTCTGACGTTTCTTCGGAGCACGGTGCCACCGGTCCTCGTTCATATAAAGGGAGGCGAACGATGAAGTATTTCATTCTTTTCCGTTTCCACCCTCCCTCTCAACCCCCCTCCCCCTCCTTCAAACATGGGTCTCATCAAAATAGCTGAAGATATCGGCGCATTAGCTTGGGATGCAGGCTGTACCTTCGCTAATTTGGTTACGGCGAACAGAAAACCTGGCAAGGTCACACCGGTAGGCTGTCCAGGCGCAGGCGGGAAATGGCCAGACTACGTCCCTCCAAAGGAAGGCGACAGTCGGTGCTCATGCCCAGCACTGAATGCCATGGCGAATCATGGTGAGTCTTCCCACTCTCAAGTCTTCCTTTTTCATTAGCCCATGATTCTGTTTCCATGCCGCTAGCACGTGTGATACTGATACGTACTTATAGGTATCCTCCCACACGACGGGAAGAACATCAAGTTCAGCGAAATGGGTGCTAAAATCCGCGAAACCTACAACTTTGCACCCAGTTTCTGCTTCTTCGTTCCAAACTACGCGGCCAACATGCTCAAGAAGAGCTACAGCAAAGATACATTCGACCTCGTCGAGCTCGACTTGCATAACGGAATTGAGCATGATGCGTCTCTGACTCGTATGTCCCTCCTTCCTCTCCTCTTTATCTCCTTTAGTACTCGAACTCCTATCTGAGGAGGTTCTATTCTATTTGGGTTGCACTTGAATTAGGCGAAGACATCGCATTAGTTCCCGACCAATCAAAACCTCACATCCCATTCATCCGAGAGCTTCTGGATTCGGTGACCGGTAAAGACAAAGACGGAAAGCCTATTTTGACAATCGAAGATCTATCCAAATATTCCTCCAAACGCCGCGTCGACGCCCGAGAAACCAACCCCGACTTCAGTCTAAGCAAGTTTCACAAGACGTTCGGGAGTGCAAAGTATGGCATTTTGCACGTCAGACAAATCCATTTAGTCTGCTAACTTTTTGGCCTTCTCCAGCTCCTCGACTCTACTCACGATCTTCGGCGGACGGGTTGAAGACCTTGAATCTATATTGATTGATGAGCGCCTTCCGGAAGGGTGGGAGTCAAGGGTGCTGGAACAGTACGGGCTTACGATTATCACGTTCAATTTCACGGTGGCCAAGGTGGAGAAGGGAATTGATGAGGAGAAATATATTGCAGAGAAGAAGAAAGCTCAAGCTCCTGCTGAAGCCGCACCACAAGAACAACAGCAGGCACAAGAAACGGAAGCGGAGACTGCTCCATCGAAGGATTCTCCTCCTGTCATTCCTCCCCTTGAGTCCAAATGAATTGGGTCCAGAACATGGGACATAGGACTGTGTACGAATGTAGCGACATTTTATTAAGGAAATTGTATGTGGGCTAACTAAAGGGGAGAAGCTTGACAAACCTGAGTTCCGTTCCTGTAATCAACTTCCGAGACAACGGATACACGCTATGGCGGGATTGACGAGCGACGCTATCCGGATTAGGAGCCGATCATTCCCACGTCGGCGTGTCCCAACCCACTCATCCCGATGAACGAGGCCAAAATCTTGTATCATGATGGGTGCTAGAGGAAAGATTTTCAATGGAGAGCAAAAATATGGCCTTCATCTATCGTTTGACACCAAAAATACGAATGGCGGGTAGAGAAAACCGCTCACGCGACGCCTACCGTCTCACCGTGACCGTCTTGACCAATCGCACTAAAATACAACCAAACAATGAGCTTTGAAATTGGCACAATCCTTTCCCCCACATCTTTCTTCCCTTCGGCCACCATGCAACTCGATGCTCTGATAGTACGACCCCTGAATTGTGGTAATGCCCGATTAAAACAGCGAGTGCGGAGATGGGAGGAGTGGTCCCGCGCATCTCCTGAGGGACGGCACCGCCTACAATTCAGGTCCGAACCCAGATCTTGAGAGTCCATAATCTCCCCGCCTTTCTGCAACCATGCACAGCGAGATTCAGATAGTACGATCTTGAATTGTAGCAACGCCCGATTAGAACAGCGGGTGCGTGCGAAGACGGTGGGAGGAGTGGTCTCGCACATTTCTTGAGGGACGGCACCGCTACAATTCAGGTCCGAACACAGATCTTGGTCATGGCCATTGAAATGGAGAGTCGGTTATCTCCCCGCCTTTCTTCCTTTCTGCCATCGTGCACAGCGAGACCCAGGTAGTACGATCTTGAAATGTGGCAACGCCCGATTACAACAGCGAGTGCGGAGACAGTTGGAGGAGTGGTCTCGCACGGGACGGCGGTGCCTACATCTCATGTCTGAACCCCAGGGCGTCGAAGTAGAGTCTTTGCGTTGGACTGAACCTTCGAATGACTCGGATTCACTTGAACGTGACAGTATTATGGTCCTACCACAATCGAGACTATAAGGTCAGATTAACCCCTCCTGTGGCGGACATCTACTTTCGAAACCTCCATTGCTGCTATATCTCGGATGCCGCGGTGTTTGCCTCCAGAAATATGTCTTGAGATATTCCCTCTGCTGAATCGAACGGACCAAATATCAGCAACCCTCGTTTGCTCAAACTTCAGGATACTAGCGCAACCGTTGCTATTCGAGATACTCGAGGTATCTCCTTTTCTCCTGGCGTTCACCTTGGACAAACTTTTCTGCCGTCTGAGACATTACTAGGCTACTTCCGCAAGACCTTAGATCGACTTGCCTGCTTCCGACTGCCTCACATCGCCCATGGGGTCAAAGAGTGTTATATATCTCCACATACACGACATGACTATCCTTCAAGGGATCGAGAAGATGATCTTGACCCACTTCTAATTATCAACGCGGTCCTCGTTTCACTTGCCTCCTTTCCAAACATCCGAACTCTAGCCCTGCATCTCCTAACCATTGACTCTGCCATGTGGAAAACTGTACATCAGCTGAAAATACGCACTGTATGGCTTAACAGCTGCAAATTCAACGACTTCTCCCATCCTGCCTGCCCCCATCCAACCGTTTCATGTGTGTTTTTGGATCACTGTTCGTGGCAAGGAAAACCCTCCGATTTGATTTCGTTGTACGAAGATAACAGGACAGGCGTTTCTGAGAATGTCGCTGAAGCAATCATCCAACCTCGAACAACCGCATTCATTTCGACACCCAGTCCGGAGACTGCTCTTTTAGTTTTATCACTTTGGGCCGGACACTCGACGTCAACACTGCTTCAGACCTTGCGATTGCCGTTTGCTGCGACCACAAGCCATCTTTTTCTCCATGCATTGGCCGCCTGTCCGGCTCTCGCTTGCTTGTGCATATCGCCTCCTTCTCATTGTGACGTCTTCTACCGTGGTGTGAATACGGAGATTCGGCGTTTGTTGTACCATCACTTCATGACTGCCAATGACCACATATCTATCTCGCAAACCTGTTCCAACAACCCCTGACCACCCTGAAGCTATGGGGATTCGACGAGCACCCTACGTTCTCGAATCCAAATTAACTTTTACAGAACTTTTCGAAATTTGCAGAGGGAGTAGGAGCACAGTCGTTGACTGAATTGCAGTTTACTACCACCCACTTGACACTCGAGCTGTTGTCCTCGTTGATGGTCTTGAAACGACTGTCCGTCGAAAGCCATGACAGCCCGGCTCAGGAGACGGGTGTTAAGGAGAGAGGAATGGAGCTTCGGCATGACGAATCTATCTTTGTGAGTTTATTGACAGTTTGGTGCTACCGCGTGTCCTCATGGGACTTGAAAGACCTTCTATCTCGCAGGCGGGCAGATACAATTTCCGCCTAGTTTGAGGTATCTGAAAATCAGGACACGCCTCCGGAGTGAGGACAAGAATTTCCAAACGCATGAGTTCGGAGCTGCGCGATTCATAGCTCGTCTGCTTGAACAACAGCCGTTTCTCGCCCGATTTGAGATTATTGAGTACGGTGCCTTTTGGTCAGGGACCCACAACCTCGTCTGGATGCGCACCGACCCTCCCCTCAGCATCTCTGACTTGTCGTTGGGTGAAGGGGTGCAGGCCATGCACATGTCAGAGTCGATCAAAACCTCCATGCTATCACGGGTCCGCCCTCTAGCGTCGGGTAACTTGGCTTTCACTGTAAAACAAAGGAGGCCTCTAGAAAACTGGGGAGAATCGGGCACCATGGCCTGTGGCACCTCTTCGTAGACCTATCAAAACGTAGATACCGCAGCCAGATTGTGGTCTCGCTTCAATTGCGCGGTGGTTGGGTAGTGGTTCTGGCTATCCAAGGTAACTTTTGGATGATCAGGATTGTCCATTTAGAAGAGTCGGAACATATACAATCCATTATCCATTCTTTGTCTTTAGATAGGTTCATTGATTCGGAGGCCTTCCTCCCAGGGCCAAAGTCCCCACTTTGGTTTGCTCGACCGCTTCCAAATCATCCATAGCCAACATCCAATTGACTAACCGAGGACCAGCTACCGCCCATGCCGGGATAGCGCGCAAATCAGCGAGTAAAGGATACAGAAAGAAGTCTCCCCATGTTGGAACTTCTCCGAACGCGAATTTAGTCGACGGTAACATGAGAGCTTCCATCTTTGCCAGAAATTTTTTCGCTGTGACAACCGATTCCTCCTCGTGGTTTACGGCGTGCGACGAGAGGATTCCTTCGTCAAGCGCCGCGACGTATGGCTTGATGACACCTTGCTCTAGGATAGGGTATCCTAAATGCCACCGTCACCATAAGTGATCGACAGGTGTTCGTCCTTGATATGGATTGACTCACCAAAGGACCCTGCGAGGCTGACAAATTCCCACATCTTCTCCTCGAGGACGCCAGCTTCCTTTGCAGACAAAGGCAGCTCGAGAGAAGGAGTAGGTGCGACCCTGTCGGTGTATCGTGCAATCGCCTGACTTTCTGCCAGGTTAATGGATTTGCCGTCCTCGTATTGAATCACCAGAGTGGGCAAGTATCCGAATGGGTGGTATTGGAAAGCTAATGGCCTAGAACCCCGCGCGATAACCTGTTCGAATGGGATGTTCTTGTAGTGCAGTCCCAGTGCAATGGTCCGCGTGAAGGTAGAGAAAGGCGTTCCGATTAACTTGTATGTTACAGGCTTGGAGGGCATGTTGCAGTCAGCGAACGTAAGAAACTCGGGAACGCTCTATAGCTTCGCTCGGCGAATTCTTTGTGGTCAGCTCCACCAGCATCATCTGACGTCGCATAGTTCTCATGGGCCTTTATGTTTGTAAGCCGCACAGCGATTCGTGAATAAGCGCGGGGCGGGCGCTCACTAATACCAGTATGGCATCTCTTTCGGAATGGCCTGATTACTATAGATGAATTCCAGAGAAAACTAAGTAAAACACTAATTCGACGCAAAATTGTAGTCTAATATGTAGAGACGCCCGTTGCTTGCCGCCCTGTTGTCGAGAATAGGGGCAAGATAGGGGCGTGTAACAGCCAAGATCACGCGTCCAAAATCAGTACTTATCACCTGTGCGACCGCCGACAACCTTGTTGCTTACCACCACACAACCTATATCGCAACTCTCTCTTCGTTAAAAATGGGATTTACCTATGTTATAGGTACAGTAGAACACCCGTATCTCAACTGATCAACATACTGAATCTACCCACAAAAAAATCTCTTACTAGAACATATGGAAGAGGACGAAGAAACCTCAAAAGCGATCCCACCCTGGGTCGAGCTCGAATACGCGGTCCGTATCCGAACGCCCTGGTCCTTTGCGATAACAACAGCCTGAACTTGCACAAAAACATATCGTGTCCTTGGGAATTTGAAAAAAAAAAACAGCATATGCGTACTCTGGCAGGCCCGAACGCCCAGGTCCACTTTACGAGCTTATCGGAAGGATCAGCCAAGTTTTTGAGCGGTACAGTGGACACCCAGGAGTCCTCGGATAAAGCCAAGGCCGCGTTCCACCGTGAGGGGATCCTGAAGCTCCTCGAGAAGTCCGGAGTGCCTCTGGAGAAAGTGTGCTTGCTTGATCCCAGGGCTGAGCAAGAGCTTTCTTCGGAAGACGGTGATGTGTTCGAGTGGTTCCTTTTCGGTGTGAGTTGTATCTCCTGCCCACTGCAGCTGCTCCGATTAACCTATTTTCAATAATACAGGGCATCTTAGGCGACGATCCTCCTCGAGATCGTACTGCGGAGCTGCGAGTGCTTGGGTTCCCCAATCGTCGCCTCGGTCCTGTGCAAATGACCACAGACACAGCACTTGGAGTGACAAAACTTGTCGTCGACGACAAAATACCTCTGGAAAAAATACTCTATATCGTGAGTGCTCTGGTTGATCCCCGGTGTCTCCCATTAACATGCCTCTTTACAGGACTACCCCACAATCAGGTTCAACCCAAAAGAATCCGTTGAAATGCCTTTCAGTGAGTTATCAAATGTCTTGTACCAGGATATCGAAATCGCTGAGACCCCCGCGTCAGGGTACATCGCAGACGGGTCCGAACCTCGCCTACCTCCAGGCATGAAAGAGCTCCTCCACGAAGATCTAAACAAATCATTCGATTTCTGACCGGTACAAAGCCAACATCCTCCCGCCTTCAGACACTCACAGACAACCTCTAATAATGCATCATTATTATGATACAGGTACCTGATAACGGCTGGCTATAATACAATCCAAAACTGTAGTACAGAATGCAGGAGTTGAAAAAGAAAACCCGAAATACAAAAATAAAGTAACGAGATGAGTTGTCCTCCAAGCAGAATGAATGGATGAATGAATGGATGAATAAAACGCAAAAGGCGCAGGAATTATATAGATATAAGCGGGGCAGTTGGAATCGTGTCGATGAGTCGTGACAGAAGCATCTTATGTAGGAATATGCAGTCTAATGGTACATCGTCGGGCGAGCGTTCGGAGTAGGCGCTGATCGCTATGTAAAAGACAGAACAACTATTTTCGCACTGAATGTCCTGCAGCGGTAGTCGTCTGTGAGAGAGTCGAAGGTTTAGGATCCCAAGGTGCAGGTATACGAGCGACGTCGGCCAGGTTCTGGTCTGCTCGAGCATCGTTTAGTCTATCGCGGTCATTCATACCCATCCGCGCTCGGCATCTGACCAGTCGTAACTTTGTTCGCTTGATCCCTAGATAAGCACTGCTCAGTCAATCGGTTCTCAGTAAACAATGTGCAAGGAACGTACATGTCCCGATAGTCTCCCGATCCTCTTCCATAAACGGGTTACCGGTTTGCAGCAGATCGTCTTGCAAAGCATATAAACACCATAAAGACTCTTCGTAAAGTTTCTCGCATTCGTCTGGGGTAGTTGCTTGATCCAAGAGTTCCTTGCGAGCGGCTGTCCGGCTCTGCATGAAGAAGGTTAACCCAATTTTAGAGGAACGAATTATAAGCATGAGCGACGTACCAGCATTAAAGCACGGTCGTATACGAGCTGGTCGAGCCACGCCTTGGGGCCATCGTATTGAGCAGGAAGCCACGTCTTGACCAGTTCCGCCCGATCATTGCACTTGATAAAATGATCCTTGAACCACGAAAACGCTATTCGCCAACATCAGAATACATTTAATTACAAGGGTCTTTGAACGCAAACTTACCAGCATCAAATCCCTCACTAACCACAAAGTCGCCATCAGGATGCCTCATGTTCATATGTTCCTGGAAGTTTCGCAGTTTATCGATGCCCTTCTGCGAAAACGACATGAGCAGCATATATACGGCGACGCAGGTGACAGCGTTGTATTCAGCTTCCATATCGGCATGCTTGCGTCGTCGGGCATGTTTCTCTGCTTCCCCTTCGCGCTTGACAAACTTGGTTGGATCCGGTAGCGGCTCTATAGAGGTATGTGAGTTCAATAGACAAGGAAGAAAGCAACGGGTACGTACTCTGCGGAACAGCCTTGACGTATTCATACATTTCATCCGCCCACCGCGTGAGGACATCGGTTTTCTGAGCAAGCTCTTCAAGAGAAGCTAGAAGTTCATCCTCCAGAGGATCTCGCTCTCCGGCCGAATCTAAGGCAATAATCTGCGGTCGTCGAGGAGAAGATGGTGGACTTGTGTTGCTAGTGATGTCATGTGAAGGGGAAGAATGTGAACTTCGTCTCCGCGAAGTTCCAAACAACTTCTTGGTGGCGAGGGAAAGAGCTCTGTTCAATGCACTCGCGGCAGCTCTTGAAGCGTTACTCGAAGGCGACGAAGATAGTGGTGGAGGGGCGTTAACGTTAGGTGGCGGTGGAAAGGTTATGTTATTCGTGTTGACAGGACTGGTGACATGTGGTATAGGGTATTCTTGATGAGGTGTGTCATCGTCTGCGGGAGTAGAGGGAATCTTGCGGTCGTATAATGGTCGCCGGGGCAAAGAGTTGATTTCTGAGAGTGCAAAGTGAGGAGACACCAACGATAAGAGAGAGAAATGAGACGTACCATCGACAGCGCGATTGAATTCAACAGCACGGGTATCGCCAACGAGAACGTATTCCCTCCGAAGCATGCCGTCTTCTTCGGTTTCACCTGGAATGAAGGACCCTTCCGTGGAAAGTGGCCTAGGTCCGCGTCGGCCGTCACTGGTGGACGGAGTAGGTAATGGCGGTTTGGGGCGAGATTCAGCAGCGCCCTCACCGTTGGACGGCCGTCTCCAATTGAATTTACTAGGAGGGATGAGTGCATTTGGATCCAGCACCTCTGGTGGGATGTCCTTATGGTGTTCAGGCGTCGGTGGCCGTTCGTCCAATTCTGTTGCTTCTCGCGGCCGAGGGAACTTGGACTTGGCCAATGCAGTGCTGTTGAAGAACTCTTCAAAGCCAGATCTTTCCACTGGATTACGCTTCAACAGAGTCCTGATGAGCTTCTTCACGTCCGCCGGAACGGGTGTAGCTTCATCCCCAGTCTTGGGGTCTTCGTCAGGGAATTTAAGGCCTTTGGACTGCTCGATCTTCTTGAGGAGTTCGATGGGGTTCTGGGCTCGGAATGGCGCCTTCCCAGTTGCAATTTCATACAAAACGGCTCCTACTGACCACAAGTCGGCTTTCGCGTCGTATTTTTCGTATCGCAGGATCTCCGGGGCCATGTAGAGGGGCGAGCCACACAGCGTCTCGGCCATCATAGCATTGGGAAGTGACCTAGCGAACCCAAAATCGGCCACCTTGAGTATAGGAACACCGAGGGGATGTCCCCTGGCCAGCTCTTCTGGAGGTGCGGGATTCAGCAACAGGTTCTGAGGCTTGATGTCTCGATGGATAAGGTTACGATGCCGCAGAAACTTGAGCGCACGAGCTGAATATTCGTGAGTAATTGGGTGTTGTTCAGGCTTACTGTCTACGCACCTAACTGTCGGAGAAAGCTTCTCAGCACGATTTCATCCAACCCTCCTGAGCGTGGATGTGGATAGTACTGTAGAGGTTGCCCCGGCGCTGGAATGTATTCCAAGCCTTCCACCCTCCCCCGCTTCTTGATGTAGTTCGTCAAGTCACCTCCAGCACAGTATTCCATGATCAGGTAGATGTACCTTTCGGCGCGCTAAAGGGCCAGAGAGTTTACTATGCGGTCTCGGAAGGTTCACAGCTCAAACACATACCACAATATCGATAAGTTTCGTTATGTGTCGATGCGAAAGCGACTTCAGGATCTGAATTTCGCTTTGTAGGTTATCGAATAACCTTGCGCTGAGGTTATCCCGTTTCACGGCCTTGATTGCGACCTGCAACCGCGTGTCCTACGACCGTGTCAGTTGTAGGAAAGGCTTCACGGGGTAGAGAACTCACTTCATGATAGCCTTTGTATACCGTCGCAAAACTACCCCTTCCAATGTCCGAAACGATGATATATGGCTTTGCATCGTTCGGTTCGCTTACTGAGGACAGGGCCCCAGGCGTTGCTATAGCGTGTGGCGGCATGTATCACCGTTCAAGGTCGTTCTTGGACGATCTCCAAGCGCTTTGGGCTTGTAAATGGTCGTGTGTCGCGCCCCCGAGCCGGCTATCTCCAGAGCTTATAGTATCGAGAGAACATGAACAACCCTATTCAGGCCGCCTGGCATCATCTTCATCCTTGCTGACTAACTGTCGAGGATTACCTGCTATGGATAGGCTCAGGGGCAACAAAGGCTTGAAATGAATGTTCAGGAAAGACTTGTAATATACCGTATGACTGAAGCTGTGTGACTTCATCCGCGGGTTTATATGAGGGCGTCACAGTAGTCCAGTGCAACAGCAAATGGCCCAGAATAGGTAGCTCGGAACAGCAAACTGCAATCAAGGTAAAATTATAGCTTACAACAGCGCTAAACAGAAGGGATATACAATGACAAAAGGAGGACCCGTCCATTCTCCGACCAGACAGCAATTAAAGCACCAAGGCGATCAAAAGAGGGGCAACCACAGCTGCTAGCGCCGCGAGACGAGAGGGGATGCCTACGGCTGAAAGAGCCCCTCCTACGTCAACAGCATTCGTCGAGCTAGTTCCTTGAGCTTTCTTAGAGGTTGTAGTTGCAGTGCGGGCCCGCGTCTGAGGAATGCTGACCGACTCTGCCCAAGTGCCTTGGTTCCACAAGAAGTAAGGCTGATCATAGAATGTCGCATCGCCCGCTTTCAAATAGTTCAGGTAATTGCCATCGGAGTCTCCGTAAATGGACGCAACGGCTGCGACAGCTGGGTGAAGCTCAGAAGCGTAGTTAGCCTCGCCACTGCTGGTAGCTTTCTGAGTCACGGCAAAGTCAAGCGCAGTCTTGATTAATGCACCTTCGGACGACGTGCGTTGCCAGACGTCCGAGTCAGGATTGGCATATTTCTCGATACGCGCATTGGTCTGAAATGCAGGGTAAGAAAAGTAGATTCAAAAATTCAGACGGCAAGGGTCTTACGATCATTGCAGCGAGATTGTAAGCTCGATAATGGTACGGTCGCGTCCGGGCAGCTTCCAGAGGCTGAGGTTTATCCAATCAACAAAAAGAGTCAGGAATAGACTACGACGGTAACCCACCTGTTCACCGTTTGCCACGATCTGGGATCTGAACTGCCTCGAGAAGTAGCTAGAGGTAACGTTGATGGCTCCCGGAATATCGTCGACAATAAGTTTCAAAGCAGCGAGTTGATTGTAGTAGAAGGAACCGTGGTTGCTGAATGGAGTGGCATTAAGCTTAGGAGCCAATAATAAGGAACAGGTGCACCCACTTGTCCGCACTGCCTTCTTCGAGCGCGAGCTCAGCTGTCTCTAGCCAGGTAATATATTCCCTCGACCATGCAATTATTCCTCTATCAATCTCGTCGGTCCAATCAGGACTCTCCCCCTTCCTGAAGATCAAGATGGCAGTGGCGATCTTTGCCAGTCCTTTAAGATCACTGGAATGTATCAGTAAGCAAGCATAGCAGCGGCAATCAAGACACGATTTCTTACAGCACACCAGTGGCACTTCCAGGTCGACCATTCGATCCACGAATCATCTGGGAGTAATTGAGGTTGGGATTCATTCGAGTGTCTTCGTCCAAGAACCAGGCGCGGATAAATCGAACTGTGTACATACATATATGAACGGTGCATAAAGAGGAATACAGAAAATTGAAATACATACCAGCATTCCGACCAAGTAAATTCGTTCTGTCAAATGTCCAAGCTATAGCACCGTAGAAAACGGCGTCCGACATCGTCTGGAAGTTCCCAACATCATCGACGGTTCGCACATCCGGGTTGAATTGACCGTCCCGACGGACATAACGACACGTTGTCCAGACTTGGTCACAAAACAAGTCAGATTTAACCGCCAAAAAGTTAAACATAGGAAGAACATACTTTGAGTCTCAGAGAGCGCCGTAGTGTTTCCAGCATTTGAGCAGTCCGGCCACCAGCTTTGTATAGGTATAAGAACGCATCACGCATTTGACAAAGGGCGTCGTACTAAGGAGCCCAGCTCATATAATCGTGCTTGGTACCTGAAGGCGGAGTCGCGTCCTTCTGGACGACACCTGAATAGATATGTCTCTTATGTCAGGAACCCTTAAACCTCAGCGCGCGTGTACTCACTCCATGGTCCCCCCTGAGCTAACCGCGAAGCCCAGTTCGCGATCGTTTGTTGAGCAATTTGAGTGTTATTTGGGAATTCACCAGCGAGGATATAATCCGGATCCACGAATTCATTGGCATAGCTCGTCTGGGCTGAAACCTGCAAGAAAAGTCGGATACCAGAAAAGAGCGGAAATAAAAGGAGTGTAGGGGGCACGCTTGGGAGCATGAAATTTTAAGCGACAAGGGGATCCAGCAGGCGCAAAAGTTGTGGGAGAGAAAGACGGAATTGGTTCTTTGCCAGCCATCGTTGTTTTTGACTGGAATGGGCATATCGTGAAAAGGTCCGGGAAACATAAATCCATCAGGCACATCGCCAGCCACTCATGCGCCAAGACAGCGCCCAAGGCTAATGGGCGCCAAGAAAACGCGATCGCGTCTCCAACCCGTTGAATCATTTATGACCCATGTTCGCCACCGTCAGGGGGTTGCAGAAAACCATTCGTTTACCTTCTTAAAATCCTCCTACTGTGTGCCCGTATATGGTTCACCCGTTCAAAACAAAGCGGTGGGCATCCGAATGGGTCGGGCAATTTGTCACCGCAGCGGCAATCTTGGACCACCTCGTGGCAGACTCCGGTAGCGACAGATTGTAGGGACCACCTCGTAATTAAGGCGCTTGTTCTGTATCAAGTCGAGTCAGCATTCAAGATTTTCCGAGCGATCCTTCCCAGGTTACGATAACGATCAGACTCCGAAAGCTTTACCCCGTCACTGTGACCATGACTCCTTGGACGAAAATAATGACTCTCAGAAACGCCATCTGAACGAGAATCGAAATGGATGAAACATCGCTTACCCGTTCTTTGAACCCTCGAGGAAACTAGAGAAAGGGGATAACTTTTTGATAGCCTTTTATTTAATTTAGCCACCAAATTCGTTTGGAGCCACTCTGCCACTTCCAGTTGACAATGAAGGTCCACGTCCTTCTTTCCTAAGCAATCAAAGGGGACAATGTAAGAAAAGAATACAGAACGACCACTTGGGCTCCTGGGCAGTATATAAGGGCAGGACTCTCTGTGGAAGTCGTCACTCACAGCAAGCCGCAATGGCAACTTCATCTAGATCCAAGCTTCCCGTCCTGAACCTCGCCCCCCAAACGCAAGACGTTCGACCTTTCGTCTATCCCAAAGAGCGACCAGTCGACCACAAACTTCTTCGCGACATTTCTCCTGATAGAGAGGATTACTTGCAACACCGGAGCACAGAGGAAATTCGAGAAGACTTGAAACTAAGACCGGGTGGTCGCGAACAGTAAGTGTCCAACAGTCCTTCTTTGTCATTCAAGTAGAACCCACCTGCCATCTTGATTTAGGGAATGGAAGTGGCTGTATCAAAGCACAAAGCAAATCAGTTCGGAGAACGATGGCTCGGAAAACCAAGAAGGCAGGGTTCATAGCCCTCGGCTCTTTCTTCTCGACGACTCCGTCCTATCAGCGAAGGCTTCAGCGCGGAGAGTCGAGGGACCATGGACACAGGAACATAATAGCATGCCCATGGACGATCTTAACTTGACGGTTTTCGACACGCTGGTTTCTCCTCGTCCCTTGGGTCCAACACATTTTCTGGCTGCGTACGAAAGCCATGCGACAGGTACCCGTCCAACAGTATGCAAGATGCCGATCAACGACTTCCTATTCGTCTTGAACGTCCCAAACTTACTGCCCAGGCAAGCAGAGGACGGAACTGAACTTCCTCCCCTCCCAAAGCGAGTCCATGGGGACCTTCCGCAAGTCCTGCTGAGTGTTCCAAGCCTGGAAGCCTTGCGTGAACTGATCGTCTATCTTCACAACAAAAACCAAGCTGAGCTGTTCCGGAAAGTCGTGCCAGAATGGATTCACGATGCTATGCACCCCTTGCCAGTCATTGCTGCACAATCAGAGCCTCTGCCCGCCCCAGAGTTCATTGAGGACGGGACGTGTGGGTGTTTCCAGGGCATGCGCTTGCTGCCTTCGTTGCGCCACTATGAAGAGTATGAGCTTCCTAAGAGGATTATGGGTCAGCGTTCAGTTGGTGCTATAGCACGGGAGGTAGCGGCAACTGCTCGGAACCTCGAGGAGGAACAAAAAGTCGTCGCTACCTTGGTCGCGTTGGACGCCTTGCGGGAGAACCTGCAGTTCGTCGGATACTTTGGCAAGGAATTGTGGTTGGAACTGGACACGACACGAGAGATCCTGTTGAAAGCAGTCTCTTGCATGGCAAAGCAGTAGGCCCGTAGTTATTGACTCCGTATGGTATTAATGTAATATATCTGTAATATAATATAGGTTAAGAGGCAATTTTAGCTTTGCGTGCTTGTACAAGGTATTTGAAAGTCTCTTCGGCACTAGAGGATGCACTTCAGTAAAATTCGAAGTCGGAAGAGTAGCATACGCACCTGGCCAATCCCGAGAGGCCCAAGGCCTTTCCGGCTTGTTTTCTAGCTTTCCTTGCGTCCTCAAGGTACATTTCTGGCAACAACTTCGACGTCCTCTTCAAGTTCATCCGCAGCTTACCGAGAGCGAGACCCCATTTCGAGTGGTTTTCCAGCTGTCGCTTGATCTCTGCTTTGCCTTCGGGCGTCTGCAGATGCTTCTCCCTCTTCTGCGCTTCAGCATCTTTGATTTTGAGCTTCAGGGTGAGACCAGTATAGCTCAGCTTGTGTGACGGCGTTTCCTTAAGGTAGCTGTCGAGCCCGCCGTACTAGCGCAATGTCAGAAGGCGCAAAAGGGATAATACACGCTCCATGTACCTTCTTTATTGTCCTCAACGCCCTTGTCGTCACTTTCAGTTTCACAGTCTTCTCCAGGATCTCCGACTGCAACCGTTTCCGCTGCACGTTAGGGAGCCATGACCGTCGTGTCTTGTGTTTGGAGAACGGGACGTTGTTGCCGTATTGTTTGGTCTTTCCACCAAAAAGGCCAAGCTGCGCGCGTTTGAACGGCTGAGATAGCTCTCCTAGTGAAGGTAAGCTGGGGAACATTGCGAACGACGACGAGGACAGCGTGAACGCTATCGGCGAAGAAGGAAATTGATGCACACGTGATACCTTGATCCGGGATACTGATCAGTGATCCGAGCTCCCCCGGCCGTATGTACCTTCAGCCCCTCGCCGTACAACGGAAAACTATACTTTGACCCATGGAACTCAAGCTACGTCTCACATAAGGTAATATTATATGGGCTACGAATACTTCCTGTAATTTTACACCAGGAGAATATGCGCAGCTACTTACCACACCCAGTATCCAGATTCACGGGCTATGTGATGGGGCCAGGGCCAGAGGAGTCAAAGTGGAGTCAAAACTTTGCCGACCACTATTAAATACTACGCAGTTATTGGAAAGCAGGGGTTATAAAGGCCAACTGCA
This sequence comes from Coprinopsis strossmayeri, assembly GCA_900156845.1. Classification (NCBI taxonomy): domain Eukaryota; kingdom Fungi; phylum Basidiomycota; class Agaricomycetes; order Agaricales; family Psathyrellaceae; genus Coprinopsis; species Coprinopsis strossmayeri. Next base: position 11,952 of record FTPT01000254.1, on the reverse strand, counting down.
CTACATGCATCTCAGCTGGACTCGTCACTCAACATCCAATACACAGCGCTTACTGTCAAACTGGCAATTGGTTCACGCCTGGACATCATGCTACCTGAACCAGAGCTTAGGATGTGCCTCACACCTCTTATCCCTGCCTTCTTGCTCCCTTTAAGATTGATAAGGTGACGCGCTTGGCCTGGGGTTGTAGTCATTCGTGACCACAGGCTGCCTGCTAAATCCATGTCGTGTCGTTTCTCAATCGGGGGTCGTCCTGCAGGAGGACAAAGTACAAGGACGGCCCATTGTACACGAGCATATAACCCTACGGACTGTAATAGTTAAAGGCTTTGAAGTCGATCGGAATCAGTGGCAGCATCTCAAGGAGGCTCATAGGAGGGTCTATTAGATTGGATAGAGGGCATATATGGCCTCGTTCGAGGCCTTCTATCGAATGGCTGATGATGCCGTCATGGAGGCTGCCACAGATGCTGCCGGTGTTGGAGGCGAGATTGTGCTTAGCTGTTGGCGGGGTTATTGCTACGTCTTCTGCTTGGAATTCAAGGTGAATCGGAGAGGTAAGGGAATGAGTACCGTGGTTCAGTGCTATTATACAGGACATTGACCGTGACGCGATTGACTCAGTCTTATAGCGATCTTAAGGGATGGCACTTTCTTTATCTTACTTGGTGCTTTATTTTCCATCTCCAACACTTCCCAGCCCACCTAAAATTCGCGCTCGAGCAAGATTGACAAGATCCAAGTTGGATCCAAGAAACAATGAAACCAATTGCTTCCGCGGAAATGATGTCTCGGTGGCTTTAAGATGGCTTATAATCTTCCATGACGAATTGGACGCGGCGGATTGGAATTTCGTCAAAAGACGTTCACCTCGATGCTCTCCATCCTCCTAGGAGCAACTCTGCTCGGTACGTCTCGCACTGATTCCCCTTGTTGAATGCGAACATCCACTCACGAACCAGGGTCGTAACGTATTTAGGGGCTTTCTCTGCGGCGAACGCTCAGGAGCCAGCAGCAGCAGCTTCCCGGTGGTGCGACAGCATCACAGACATCTGCTTCCAACGCTATTACGATGAAAGCCTCGATATCTCCTGGGGATACCTCTTCCCACCTGCACCATCAGCAGGCCAGCCTCAATCAGACGAATTTGTCGGCATTTTCACCGGCCCTGTGTCCACGGGGTGGATTGGAAACAGTCTGGGAGGCGGGATGAGGTCGAATCCTCTCGTTGTGGGATGGGTGGACAACGACTCTAATGGCCTCGTGTCCGTCCGGTTCACAGAGTAAGTAAGCACAAGGCTTGGCCTGTGGTTCTCTCGGGCTCATTTCGCCGTGAACTTTCTCCTAGGCGCCTTGGCTCTCCAGATGTCCTGCAAGGTCCGCAGCTCACCGTCCTGGGCACATCAGGCGCGAATGCCACGCACCAACGTATCGTGTACCGCTGCCAGGTAAATACATATGTCTTTTGCTATCCATTACAGTCTTTATGAAATCCAAGTGCTGACTGATGCATGTTACGCGTGATGCACGTTGTACTAATGTCATATTATGCAGAACTGCACAGTCTGGAGTGGGGGCTCTAACGGCATCCCCTTTAACCGCACCGCGCAGTTTGGATATGCCGCACATGGGACGTCGAAGCCCGAGGACATCACCAACACGGACGCACTCGTCCCGCAACACAGCATCGCGGGGCAGCACGCCCTCAACGCCACTGCGGCCCGTTCGTCATCTTACGAGGACGCTTTGCAGCAGCTGCAGGCAGCCCCTGCTCTGCGGCCACCCATCTCGGAGAGTGACACCGGCTCGCCGACTAGCAGCACCGAGGCCACAGCACGCCCGACCTCGAGCTCTTCCACATGCACTAATGCCCCTGCACCCAGCTACGCACTTAACACCGGACGGGGATGGGTTGCGACCCCTGTTTTGGGCAACCTGTCGACACCAAGAGGCATAGTCTTCGATTCCGAGGGACATTTGCTCGTGGTCGAGAGGGGGATAGGTGTAACTGGACATACCGTGGACGAGGATGGTTGCGTGACGCGCAGTCAAGTCATTATTCAAGACGGTCGGCTGAATCATGGGATAGACGTACTCGGGAACAGGCTTGTGGCAAGGTACGTATTATCCAATTGATACGAGATATCGACGATGATGTCATACTTTGCAGTTCGTCGGACATTGCATGGTCCTGGGACTACGATGCCAGTGCTATGAATGCAACGAATCGAAGGGTCTTGGTCACTGGGTATGTACTAGTATCATTCAAGGGTTTTACGGGTCTAATCGAAGTGTTTCATCAGGATGGACAATCCGGTTCACCTCACGAGGACATTGCACCTTACTCGCAGGAACCCCGACTTTCTCGTCGTCAGCGTCGGCTCCAACGGAAACACCGACCAGTCCTCCATTCAGGAGTCCTCGGGTACCGCTCAAATTCGCGTGTTCGACTTGACAACGATCCCTGCAGATGGCGTTCCCTTCACTGACGAGTACGTATGACCTTCTCGTGTTTAGAAGCCCCATCTGACATCCTGGCCGTACAGAACTTATGGACTAGTGATGGGGTGAGTTTTTCCTACAAACTTGAAGTTGTGGGTCACTGATTGTTGAGCTAGCTATGGTCTACGGAACGATGTTGGCGTCACTGAAGATAAAGCAGGAAATATTCATAGTGTTGGTTCGTAGCATCCTTTAACGCATTTCGCAAAAAATATTGGTAAGCTAATCCCAATTTCAGAAAACTCGGTAGACAACGCCTTCAGAATCGTCAACGGCGACCAAAGAGACATCCACACCAACAACCCCGCAGAGAAAGTCTATAACCGTACGTGGATCATCCCCATTCTCCTTTTTTTACCGTCCTTCCCTGACCATAAATGTTTCTTTAGTTGGTTCCCCGACGTCACCGTCTGCGCACTTTGGAGGGTATCCCGTGTGCTATACCGTGTGGGAGGGGAGTGACTTTGGCAAGAATGGCGATTCGACGAAGAACCCTGGGGATTGGTTCACCCAGGATCCTGGCAACTCGACCTTTAACGATGCGTGGTGTGATGCGAATGCGGTGAAGCCGACTGTGCTGTTGCCTCCACATACAGCTCCTCTGGATATGAAGTTTGGAGTGAGGGATGGGGATAACAGTATGTATGCTTCGCTGCATGGGAGCTGGAACCGTAATCCACCTCAGGTATGTACATAATCTAAACTCACATTATCTAGTACATTTCCCAGACGTTTTACTGACTGACCGACACTTATCTTTGCAGGGCTACAAAGTCGTTGCAGTCGCCGGCCAATTCTCGTCCTCGGGCGAATGGTCTCCGAGTGCGAGCCTTGCAGACACGAAGACAAGCATCGTCGACATCCTCGCCAACCGCGACGAAAATTCGTGCCAGAGGGGGTGCTTCCGCCCCGTCGGCCTCGCATTCAACCAGGAGGGTGAGCACCTGTATGTGTCGAGCGATACCTCGGGCGAAGTCTTTTTGTTGCGCTTGGGTAATGGTGCTGCTGGATCCAGCTTTAAAGCGGTGAAGCCTAGATCGGTTGTGTTGATTATGCTTTCGGTTTTGTCTGGGTTTTCGTTGAGCTAGTGTTTGTTGGGTTGGGTGGAATGAAAAGGATATATAATTGTGATACCTTAATAGGGTGCGTTGGGCACTCATCTCTTCTACGGTTTATGCCAAAATACTAACCTGGACGTATGCAATAGATTTGGATTGGAGGACCATCTGGGCAAAATGTACTGGACACTAATATGTGCTGCATAATTCTTACGACTACTACTAATTGTCTAGAGGACAACTTTATTGTGCTACGTTTTATTTCATTTTGGTTATGGATCATAACGCTTTTGCTGTTTTTTCGTAGATATAAGCATCGCTACTTAAATAATATAGCCTGGCGAATGATATAGTACAAGTATGATGGTCTGGAATCAAGCTACCACAAACCCGTTGACAATCATCAACCAAGATATCCATACTTATAAAAACTGGGGGGATCTGCCATCCCACTGATGATTGCCAGGTACTTACGAAGGGGTGGCCCTAGGTCCAACTTATGCAATGCAAAGGTATCAAAGTGAAAGTGATTGGCTTAATTATGAAGTGAGAAATATCACACCTTGATGGAGAAAGAAGCACCTTCGGCGTTGATAACCATCTGCGCTCCAAGTTCGAGGTGGTTCCGATCTGTCAGTGCAGGGATTGATAGCCACTTTAACTTTACCTCTCGTATGTAGGCATCCCAACATATCGCAACGCACGAAAGCGACAGCAGTTCATGGTATACAATCCAGTCGTCCCGAGGCGCCGTGCTGCCATTCCTCGATCAGGGCCACGGTAACCTTCAACATACGGAGAAAGACAATGGGCATCTCCACTACCGGCACTGTCAAACCGCTGGTGGTGCCTGTCCGGCTCAGCCTGATGTAGGTAGCGAAGCGAAGTACTTAGCTATTATAAACCCCAAGGAGCCAAGGAGCCACCCTGTTGGGGGAAGCGAGGGGAAATGTTACTCGGACTTTTCAGAATTAGACAGTGGGAACTTGAAAGCCCCATTATAAAGATTGAGTGGTTCGGAAGCAGCTGATAGAAGCCACCCCCTGTTACGACAGCTTAACGTAGCAAAACCCGTCACCAAAACCCGTCAGGTGCCTCAGCTATGAGTTCCAATGGAGGAAACGCAGGAGGGCAGGGAGGGCAAGCAGGCGGGGGTGGAGGCGGCATGATGATGGGCCCGCGCCTCGCGATTACTTATGCCGAGTCGAACATCCAGCTAATGGGTATTGGTAAGTGCAAAGAGTACCGTCCTCCCCATACCTCATAGTACTCCCGCTAATTCAATCTCTATGCATATGCGCATCACAACCAGGCCTGCAGCTATTCATGTGCTTCTACGGCCTGATCGTCTTCCTGGAGAGCCCCGCGGCGCAGAGGAAGGGCCGGATTTCGTACATCCTCGTTAGCTTCACAATCGCGGCGCTCAGTATCATGTCGACGGCTGCGAGCAATTATTCTAATTATAACACGCTACTGTTCACCGTCCCGGGCGACCAGCAGCGGTCTCGTGCCGCTATGGAAAGGTTCGGACGCGGTACGCCTGCCTACGGTGTTGCGAGAATCTCGTCGACGTTTGTCGCTTTCGTGGCGGATGGGTTGCTGGTAAGCGTATATACTATGTTTATGTCTTTACCTCTCTCTCTAACTTTTTTTTCTTGTCCAGACTTACCGCTGTTATTTCTTCTGGCACGACCAGAAATGGGTCGCGATTATCCCTGGCTTGACATACGTCGCCTCTGTCGGCAAGTGTCTTCCATACCATCACCTTCTCCGAATGATCAACTTATGATATGATATTCTATACTTAGTGATGGGATTCCTGCAGATGCTATGGATCGACGTCTTCCCCGGCTGGAGAATCGATTATTCCGTCGCATGGATCTCGCTGAACGCAGCGCTCAACGTCCTCATCACAGCTACCATCTCGTTCCGCCTTCTCGCCACCTACTACAAACACCGCCAGTTCCTCCCCTCGCGGTCCTCCAAGGTCTACCTCAGCGTAGTCGCTATTCTTGTCGAAGCGGCCTTCCCGTTGGCTGTGACCGGTATCGTCCTCGCTTGCTTCATCAATCAGACGCAAGGAGCGGGTGCATCAAAACCGCATCAAGGCGTGTTCCGCATCTTGTACTTCTTCTTCCTGGTACGTCTTACAGCTTCTTCTGTGTTTCATTCATTCAAATGCGGTTCTTAATATGAATGTAATGACAGCCGATCTCTCCCCAAATGATCATTTTCCGTGTGACGACCGGGAGGGCAGCCGGTCGGGACTTCCGAGGAAATTCAGCGACGACGAACGTCTCCACAGGAATCGAGTTTAACTCGGGGGGAAGAAGCAATTTGCCAGGAGACTCAGAAGGCTTCGTCACATCAAAAGACAACCACGAAAGCGGCATCGATTTGCGGTCTAATCAGTTGGATACCGTAAATGAAAAGAGACTCAAAGTCGAAATGGTGTAATCCTATATCCAGTATGTATGTATATTTACTATACCTTCTTCATCGTTGGCGATTTTCAAGGACTTTTTTGACCTGTAGCCTCGAAGGCTACGGGTTATACCCCTCGTAATGCTGTTTATCGATAAATATTGTCATTATATTATTCAAATCACAAAATACTCCTATACGTCTCCGAAACAGGAATTTCTCGTTCCTAACTGGGATTTTGATTGGAACTCATGAGCCAAGTGTCACGCTCCTGTCTGCAGATCGCAACATACTGCGAGAGCTGCTACAGTCTTCTTTCCCTTGACTTCCGATCCGTCTTTCTCTAGAACTTCGTCGACCCGGAGACACCGATGCACATCAGTTCTTTCACATTTCCGGTGATTCGAAGGAGGCAATAGCGGACATAGGAATTTCTAGCGAAACATGAATTGGAGACAGTTTGCTCGCAATGCCATTTATTTACATGGACTCTATGCCTCAGACCCCTAATTATACCAAGTTCGACAAAGATTGTACGTTAAGACCCAGTTAATTCACGTTCCAATGTTTGGAGGAACGACAGGTGGAGCTTCCTGTAGAGGACCAGGATCGCTCTCGTCAGTGGTAGCAGCTTCAGAGACTTTCTTCTCCGCCCGATATCTCTCTTCGTCGATGCTTTTCTCGAGTTTGCCCACAGTCAAGTTGAAGGCAATGATAGTGAGACCGAAAGGTGACCGGTTCTTCGACTCCCACCCGTCCGGAAGTCGTTCTTCAATTAACCAGGATTCGAGGTCTTGAACGCGGCCGCCGAATGCTGTTACCATAGTCGAGGAGCTGAAAAATGCATGCAGCCACGTTGAGTGCTACGGTACAATAACGTGGGCGCAAATGTACTTTGAGCTTCCGAAAATCTTGTGGAACTTGCTCATGGTGAACTTGGGATTGGTGTCTTTGGCGTCGACCCGGCGTTTCGCGGAATACTTGGATAAATCTTCCAACGTTAGAAGAGGGTTTCCTTCTGCATCCTTCCCGCTCGCAGAATCAAGCAGTTCTCTAATGAACGGGATGTGGGGCTTTGATTGGTCGGGGATGATCGCAGAGTCTTCGCCTACATCGGCAGATTTTGAGAAATATGGCAAGGAGAAAGACTTGAGTCTGGACCTACGCGTCAAAGAAGCATCATGCTCAATACCATTATGCAAATCAAGGTCAGCCAAGTCAAACGTATCGTTGCTATAGCTCTTCTTCAGCATATTCGACGCGTATTTCGGGACGAAGAAGCAGAAGGTAGGGGAGTAGTTGTAAGTTTGCCGGACCGCGATGTTGATTTTTGTGAATTTGATATTCTTTCCGTCACGGGGGAGGATTCCTACAGGAAGTGTTAACATATGTGTATCAACGAGTAATGAAAACGCACCATGATTGGCCAATGCATTTAAAGCGGGACATGAGCATCGACTGTCGCCTTCCTTGGGAGATATATACTCTGGCCATTTCCCTCCTTCACCGGGGCAGCCTGCAGGTGTGACATGCCCGACCTTTCTGTTTGGAATGACGAGGTTAGCAAGAACGCAGCCTATATCCCAGATCAGTACGCCGAGGTCGGTCGCAATGTTGGCGATGCCCATGGTTGAAAGTGAGCAGAAGCAAAATAAGACCAGGCTGCCACGTCTTGTATACGGGTATAACTGGGCAACGTCAAGGAGCTGTGCCGAAAAAGAGTATGTCACGGTTGGCGGAAGAAGTTCGAGGTCAGACTTCCGACTGCCATGAGGAATTGGCTGAACTCGCTGAGAGAAGTAAGGGTCGGCTTTGAAACGGAATTAAAATCAAGGGATAGAGCCATAGAGGAACTCGTGACGGTACAGGTAACCGAAGAAGTATGCACCGTCCAATTTTTCCATTTCCAGAAGTCAAATTGGCCATGTAGACGTGTCACTATCTTCATGAAATCTGCTTCGTTATCAGGCGCGATAAATCCGAGCCTGATGAAGAGATCGGTAAGGACTGTAGAAAAAAAGAAGTTGAATACGACTCGAAGACTCCCAAAAAACTGATGTACGTACCCAATGCACAATTGAATTTGAATCGGATGTTCTCGATAACTTGTTCTTGAGACATCAATGGATGACAGTCAGAATTGCGAGCCAGTGAACGAGATGAATACTGACTTCAAAGGATTCAACTTCGCCATCTAACGGCTCTGGCTGGAATAATGCAGGGTAAGGCCATCTACATATCCTGAGTCGGTGGCAATCGTCATATACTTGTCAGACTTGAGTGTTAGTTGTGATAGAAATGACTTCAGGCTGAAGCCAGACTTTCCCACTGGTTCCATAGAATCGTTGATAGAACATAACAAAAGCTAATGCGGTCTGGCACGACGTAGTCCGGTCTTCCATGCATCCCTTCACAAGAGATTCGAATGACGACATTCCGATAGGTATCCCACCGGCAACCATATTTTAGTCCTTCTGATACCAGAAACAACGTTGACTCGGTCAATGCACGCGTTGGGACCCACCCAGATGGTCATATGAACGCCAAAGGTGATCACACCGAATAAGACACACAGAACACTCATCTCGAAAACATAGTTCAGCTCTCCGGAGTAGATGGGTGGTCGTGCGCACCAACGGGGTCGGCATGGATTGTCTGCTTTAAAAGAAGTGGGGAAGGTCCCTCCAGTTCAATAGAACTGGTCGTTCCGCGAAGAGCGCCATGGATAGCAGCAAAGGCAGGCCAAGCAAGTTCCATGATATACAAAGCCAAATATATGCACTCCAGTGTGTCCTTGTTCTCGCTGCTGCTTATAATATTGGGTCCTGCCCCGCAACCAGTCAATCACGAACGAGGACTTCGAGGTCATGTTGCACACCAGAGAGACCGCAAACATGCATGACGACCCGATTATCCCAGAGCCGAAGGCGTCTTTCTCTTCTTTGCCCATACTCCCATTCCACTGTGGAAGGCATTTAATTGAACTCTGGGCAATGGGAACGAGTTACAGGTACTATCGAGCAGTTTCCTAGACTTGGATAGTGAATGCCGTTGAATAGAGTAGGTATAATCTGGATAGTTGAAGCTTGAAGAGGAATGATGTCTAGGTTTGATCGTTGGCCGGCAACAACGGGTTGACCCTGTGACTTTTGCCATGTCGATGCCTCCTTTTTGTCGTGGACAACAGCGCGAACCCTGAAGGCAATTTCAGTCAGATGTCTATGCGATAAGCTCTGGCTCTGTCTAATACTGTCATTAGAAGTCAACTCATCTTTCAACCGAGCCGCGTTAAACAGGCTCTACGTACCAGTGACTTGCCGTTCCGGAGGAATTCTTCTCGAAAGCAGCCATTTCGTCAACTGTTACAGGCGAGCTTTTCCACCTTCGGGCGTCAATGTATCCGGATGCACCAAAGCTTCAGTTATCCAGCCATCTTGATTGACGCTGGCTCACACATCTTGCACAGAACAACGAGCCATGACCACACTGGGGACCATAGATCTGTGACTTTCGTCGTGAGGCCATCATCCCAAGCACCTACTGAGCAGCGATCACGCCATGGCACAAATCGACGGACCCTTCGAGGATCGTGTTGGGTAATCCTGTGCTCGTGGGGGAACCGCAACGGATGTCGGTGGAAGATCAGCCTATTTTCGTGAGGCATCGAAGGACGGGTACGATCAGTGTGCGAGTGAACAACTTGAGTTCGCCGTCGGTGTGTTGACCTTGCTTAGCCTCTCGCGATCGGAGCAGGCGCATAGGCAAGCAGGCGCAGGGCCGGTGGCAGGTTCCCCCTCTGATACCGGGAAGTCTATCTGTTGCCGCGACCTGAGCTGCTTCTTCATCGTCCGACAAGGTGGGAAAGCTACCGCCTGTCTCATCGCTTGCCATCCGGCATCGGACGTTGGCGCACCAGAGCATATCTACGTCGAACGATTTGAGCATGTCGGACGGGACGGGATGGACAAGACTAGGCTCATGAAAATCTGGGCCCTGTTGCACCGCTGGCTGTGACTCCCGCTGGGTTTGAGGGCAGCAGTGGTGGAGAGAGTTGGGCGGGGATAATCGTAGCAACTGACGACGTTTGTTCATCTCACTACCGCTCTGTCACTCGCTGCTGACACCGCCCATATCACAGAGACGTTCATTGACCTAACTTAAACCAACGAGACCCGTAGCGCGCTACGTGACGTCGAGGATAAACCGCAGGTTCTCTGGGTTGTGGCTTAGCAGTCAGTGTTTGCCAGAAGGTCAATGTCTCTATTAGGTAGCGTCTAGTCCTCTCCAGTATTCCCAAATCTGCACTCACCTTGCATCGGCAGCGACGGTTTGAAGAGTCGGTCTACGTCTCCTCACTCATTTGGATGATTGGCTCATGAGGCTGACACAGAGTATTCGCGGCATCTCTCTCGATTTGGAACCTTAACGACTCCACCAACGTTGGCTTTCTTAGCTTTCTTCTATCGCCATTGACGCGTGTTTCAGATCCTGTCAGGTCCTCAAGCCTTTGATCGGCGACCATATTAAGGACCATGGTCAGTATGTTGTTCCTTGAAAGTTGAAGGGGAATGGGATGCATGACTGACCTTTCTTTTCAGAACCCCGGACTCTGACTACGCTAAACCAGGGGCCGTCAGTCTACTGCCTCTGCTCAAGTTCGGCTTCCGCCACCTATCAAGCATGTTGCGTTCATCTCTAGCCTACGAATGTTCGCTGACTCATGTACGAAATAGCCCGTCGACAGCAAAGCTTATGGAAACCTATATCACCAACCTCGTTTTGGTCTTGTACCAGCTCTTCACCGATATCTTACCTGCTGAGCCTCTGAGAGAGGATGATGTCGTTTTCAGAAATTTAAAACCATAAAAATTGCACCAAAGATGATTCCCTTGACAAACTCGATGCAACCTCAGAATTCGACACCGCTCGCCTAGAGCAAGTCATCGAACACCTAATCTGGACGCGGCTTGAGCTTCCGGGGAACTCTGAAGGATTGGCAATGTATCTATTCTATGATAAGCTTTGTTCCTAAATTCAATGATAGTGTTGCTGTATATGAATGCTCAGAGCATTAACGTGTCGTAAAGTGGATGAGGGAGTCTCTGCTGCGTGGTGTTCTATAAATAAGACTCTTGGCCTGGGATTCCTGGGGCCAGCGGCGTTACGAAGCCCCATCGATAACTTGCTTCTAACCATCATCGATATGGCCAACAGACGTGCACCGATTGAGAAAGAGTCCAAAGGGTTGGGTAGCCGACTGAAGAAGGTCTTCTGCATTGCATCATGGAGTCGCTTGAATTCACCTTCGCCCATTGTCACTGTGGATCCTGTACCCACTGTATCCACAATGGCAATTGACCCAGAAGAAGCTGCAAAACTTCAAGCCAAATACACTCACTTCTGCATCCTTGTTATTGGTAGGGCAGGTGTTGGTAAAACAACACTGCTCCAGCAGGTCTGCAATACAAAGGAGGATCCAGTTTACAATAAGGTAAGATGTCAGCTTTGCTTGATAATCCATTCTTATTGTCCCTTCAACAGATTAACCCAACTTCAAAGGTGCCAACTTGATGATTTTTGTGATAGTTTCTGATCAGGTTATTGACTCCAATGGTGTAGCAAGGGAATCATAATGTATATGATGAGTTCTTCTTCAGGAGCATAAATCATTGTCTTAAGAGTTGGTGGCTGAATGGAAGCTGTGAACAGTGCAACACTAAACCAAAATACTAACTGACTTAAAGCAGAAGAGNNAAGAGGCTAGTTGCATGGGGAAGTGACTAGAAGATGGGAAGAGAGCAAAGCAGAATGGTATTGAGCAGATGCAGAAGTGACACTGTAGTAGATGAAGGAGGTCAGAATGCAGAACCAGCCTGCATGTGAGCTACCTATATACTCCTACTGATACAGCTGACTAATGATACTAACTAAGCATGAGTTGGTACAAGTCACTATTCTATAATGATGA
>FTPT01000253.1:17237-68159 GCA_900156845.1 Coprinopsis strossmayeri | reverse complement strand
AAAAAAAAAAAAAAAAAGGGGGACGAATCACTTGCATTGAGATGTGAATCGAATCGCGCGGACGAGCGAAGAAGAACACGATGTTGACCCCTGCGCAGATGGTAGTCACCAGCCCGTTCTCGACAGCGTGAACGATGAGTCTGTCCAAGATCCGTTTGGTCGCGGAGAAGTTTGTCAGTTGTTTGTAGCCGCGGAGCTAGCGTAGAGGTAGAGAGATATAATTAAAGGTGGCCACCGGTGAGGTACATCGGCAATTAGGGCTGGGATCGCCACCAAAGGTCGGGAGGGGACTCACGACGAGGATCATCCCAAAGGTGATGAGGATGTCGCAGAGGAGTGTGCTGGAGAGATGGATGGAGACGCTTGTGGCCAGTTTGTATCTCAGCGGCGAGTTCCGTTGAAATAGTGTGCTGTTTATCGTAGCCTGATAGTAATTGTCACCGCCATCGTGGTGCGAGGGAGAACGGGATATGGTGCGTACCAAAATAGGGACGGTGATGGACGCTCCGAGTTGTGTGAACGACAGCTAGAGTGGGTGAGTGGTTGCCAGTGTATAGGCGCGCGGGGGATGGAGGAGACATACCAGAGCGATTGCGGCGGCGATCCATCTTTTGGAGTTTGTCGGCGCTAGCCTATATATCTTGCTACAGCAGTTCACAACATTAATCATCTCGCTCATAGCCCAACGGGGACGAAGACTCACTTGGCGAAGAAGAGCTGGACGATGCATCCCACTACACATAACAACCACAACATCCGTCAGCTTCGTCGACTTTCTGTTCCACAAAATCCCCTACCTAAGCCGTTAAGAATGGGAAGCATGTAAGTCGCGGGTGATTCCGAGATCTTGAGATCGACGCCGGGCATTCTGATACCCTTGACGAGGAGGATATGGACTTCGTTGGCGACGAGGGCGACGCTGAAGGCGTCGAGGAGGCTAATGACGCCGACCATTGTCATCACTGTATACCGCTTTCTCGACGATTTCAGAGGTTGGTTGGAGATATAGTGCACTGTGCGAGAAGGACAGGAACAAGTTAGATGTATGCTCGTTGACCCCGCTGCAATCGATATTGAGCGTACTGAGCTGGTAAAAGTAGATCCCGAACAGGAAGTATGCGAGGAGGCCGCAGACGAGCTGCGAAATGCGATACACATATTCAAGGTTTTGAAGAATGAGGACGGGGAGTGAGCGAGCGTACCTTTGGGCCAGCACTGTAAGGGGAAGGATGAGATATAAGATTGAAAGGTAAAGGGAGCATGGGTCTTACAAGAGTGCAGGGTCAGGTTGGCTCTGAGACCCCCCACTGGGTGATCCTCCAGAGGACGAGCTCATGCCTTCGGCGCTGGACTTGCTTATAACCCTGTTCCTATTCCTAGGAGATGGGTGCGACGTGCCAGCAGTAACAGAGCGGAAGGCTGGTGCTGTTGGAAGGAAGAAGAGAGGGACGATACGAGCGAGATGAAGACCTCGCTTACTTTCTTATATCGAACAAACGAATGAGTTACGAATGTTCATAGAGCATTCAGTTCGATGATCGCGTGCAGCCGGACGGGGGGTTACGTTGGCTTAGGTACCCTCACACCGCTTTTTCGTTAGCTGACAGTGTGCTCAGCCTTACATATAATATTTTACGGCCGTGAAGAACGGCGGTTTTGTATTCAACCCGTGTCCTCTCATTTACGACGTAGAAAAAATTCTGTTTGGATGTAGATTCAGTGAGTTGAGCGAATCTATTCGTAGCCAGTACTGGGAACTCCATAGAGACAGTACTTAGTAGTTGGTGTGGGATTATGACAGCGTATGCTACATATGCTCGAGCGTCCCGGGAGGTTCGTTTCCACAACCTGTAACCGTTGGTTTAAGCTTTTAAGCTCAGTGGAAACCTGGGAACTCTTGATCCTGTACCCGTATTTCTCACAACCATAACATACATATTCAGTGGAACTTCCATCGCGCCCGTCTCGACTCTTACTACATGGAATAGCTTAGAGAACGGAGAGAGGTCAAATTGTATTTTAGGTAACATAATCTGTGCGACGAGGCCTGTGCTAGATGGGAAGATTACTTGATTAACGGGGCTGGGCATCGGTCGAATCATTCCCTCTGTCTCTCTGAGAGGCGATCATCAATCATAGACGGTGCGAATGCAACTGCCTGTCCGGCATCGGCACAGTATCAGTATCAGTATCAGTATATTAACCGGCATGGGTCCAATTCCTGAACGCCGGGTCCTGGGATCCTGTAGTTACAGAGCGAACTAGGAACTGAAAATATATCCCAGCTCTCCCCATCCAACATGTAACCAAACTGACGCGCGTTTCAGGCCGCTCAGTCACACACCAAACGGAAAGAGGGTACAGCACCCGTCACCCGCAATCGACCACCCCGAACCTCTGACTTCCCCAGATATGAGGATTGGAACTTCCAAGGCTAGCTTAAGTCCCCGAGTAATAAGTATGTGAATCATGCAACCAATAGGTTTGTCGCATTCCAGTCATACATGCTCTGGAGAAGTGTTACGTCTGAAGTGAACATTCCATACTATTTATTGGTTCAATTCGAAAGGGATAAACATGGGAGGATTTTCGTGGAACCAGTGGGCTACTTCTGTCTAGACATCAGGGCTCGGTAATAATCACGCAACGGGCCTGAATACCCTTCCATGGGGTCCGATGTAGATCGTCTCGTGGACGGTGGGGCAGCTTCAACGTCGTTCTTATCGATCCATTCCCCGATCAGATCAACGGCAATCATCGCCGCCGCATCCCTCTTTTCGGTGGTATCGATATCAAGCGGAAGTCCGAGTCGCCTCAGTCCGCTCTCCTCAAGGAATTCATTCGTCCATACTTGCTCGAGTTCGTCGTGGACCTTCCAGTAAATTTTGTCCTGAGTGTCTTCGCTCAGCGCCCGCCAGGTGAGTGCGACTGGGTGGGCCTTCTGTCTGTGCCACCGATATTTAGTTGGATGATGATAAAGGCAAAGGTCGCTTACGGGTGGGACAGGAATATCCTCGCCTCAACCATAGTGATACCGGCGAGGCTATCGATCCATACTTTCGTCTCGGGATCGAGATTTGTGGGGTTAGGTTTCTTGGATATAGGCATTGCGGATGGGCTGTAGTTATGGTAATAGGAAAGGAAGTTGGCTGGTTCAACGACGACAAAGGCCTTGAAAATAAGAGGGGGAACAATTGGAGATGTCATGACGTAGCGAGGAGAGTCGGCTTTTTAAAGCTATCAGGTGTCCAGTGGTGACGCCTTGCCACAGAGGATGACAAACCCCAGCAACAAAGGAAATTGTCAAGGGTCGAGGCGATTGCTTTGTTTAAATACTAATGGACTGCCCCTTGTTCTGCAGAATTTACGTGAGATCCGAGGAAAGCGAACTTGCTCAGGGTCAATGCGGCGTCTCAGATTGCCATTTTCACCGATTGAAACCTATTGACAACAATTCGGCGACTATACTTTACATGGCAATGACTGGGCCTTTGATACCAGCCATGGGCACTGGGCCCGGCACTTTCAAGGGAGGGCGACTTCGTGTAAATATTACAAAGGGAAGGCAATATCGTCCATTCGTAAGTAACTCGTCCGCCATTGCATGGTGCATTGTTCCCCCTGTCCGCACAGTTCTACAAGGCACGCCAAGCAAAGATATGTCCGTGCCACCCGAGTTCCAACCGATATCGAACATTCGAGGATGGCAGCCTATGGAGGCCCAAAGTAAGTACGTAGAGACTCCGATGTTCAGCCTACCTCTTTGCGATCGGCCACACCCAGATTATGTGGGGTGTGAAGGCAGTCCAGGCAATATGGGGGCCGGCTTATGCCGAGGATGCGGCAGCACCTGTTTCTCCGTGTCCCAAAGTAATATATAGAATGTATCGTGAATTGCGTTGTCCGATAACCCATCTATTCGATAACTCGTGTGTACATCTGGTTGTATATGCCCTTACGAGTCGGAAATCGGAAATAATCCCGATCAAGCAAGTCCACCACCAAATCCTGATCAACTCTTTCTTTGTCGCGACTCCGACCCGGCGGCAATAGTAAGTTGACTAGGTAATAGAGTTGCCTCCATTGTCGTATCCGCCATTGCTACCGCTTTCACATCAAATTCGAAATGGCCATGCGCATATTGAATGGTAGGACAATGGACAAATTAAATTTCTGCATCGGAAGCCTGGTGTGAGGACTTACCTCCGTGAGATCATCAGGGTTCATATTCTTTTTGCATTGTTGATATTGTGACAAAGAGTCGTGAGGGTCAAATACCACATCCACCATCGAGAAGGTATAAATACCCAGCTTAGTTCACTCAGTTTTGCTACCCTCAAGCCCACCGGTATCCGCTCAAGCCTAGGCTGAAATTCAACCGCTCTTCAAAAAAATTCATGATGAATTTCCGTTCTGACTCACCGGATTCGCTCCCCCCTCGGGACCCGATCCAAATGATCGTGGATGAGACAATTGTCGAGGTTTATCAACGATTGAGGTACGTCGCATCACTTCTATACTGTTCACACGACTCGACTAATATATAATATAAAAAATGCTTTTCTTACTTGGAACAGACACTTACTACACCTCGAACTTTGCAGGGCATTTTTGAGATCTTCTCCCGACGTCCAAGACGCTCTCCTTGACAAAGGCAAGGCCGATGTCTTAACGTGGCTCCAAGAGGTCGCCAGGAAGAGCAATATGCAACCGGACCCGCAAGACGCAGCGACTGTTGACAAAGCCATTGCATATATGCTTAAACGCATGGCAGTATATCTGGACGTGCGCAACTAGCGTCGTTAGCGTAGCAGTGATAGGTTAAGCTAACGAGTCCGGCCGCTATACCAATGCTACAATCGTTGTCTTGCGGACGATACGACGTGGATACGGGTTGTTTGTATGCCCAATGGTACTGATAAATAGAATTTTTTATTGTATTAAAGGAGAGATATTGTAGCCATCTTACTATCGAGTTAGAGATACAGTTTCCTGGCTTCAAAGACGGACAAGACAATGGCTCCATGATCCGAGTATCGGAGTTCGCCCAGTCGGGTAATTCGTCATCTTAATTTGGTCATGGTCATGTGCATCGCGCGCGGCATGGCGGCATAGTTCACATCTAGGCGAAAGACTCGCTGAGAAAGTGTGCGGAAACTTGGAAGAGGGAAATTTGAGACTCGAGTCAAACTCGCCATTTGTGCGCAACTCAAAGCAATGAGAGGGTCTGTGAGCGATCAACTGAAAGTGAACGTCCACTACAGCACCTTCCGAGTAACTAAAGTAGGCGGCAAGCCCGACATTGTCGCTAGACAAAATGATATATAAAAGAGAAACTTCTGGAGACGATTTAAATCCAACAATTAGAGAAACAATAATACAATTTTAATTCAATCACGGGCTGAAGAAAAGAGTACAACAGAACAAACATTTACCAGTGTACGCGGGACTTATACCTATCCAGTACTCTTACTACAGGTCTGAATACCCAGTATTCTTACTACATCTTCTGTGTAACCTAAGAGATGGTCTGCACTTGGCTGAGACCGTCACTCGGCATGCCGTCCATTCCCACTCTACCCCTCTATCCCACTCGTTCCCACCTCTATCCACAGTCCCATCCCAGACTTGTATTATATACCGTTCCCTCTCTCCACAGTCACGATAAACCTCCTTTCCTATGCACGATAAATCTCCGGTCGACTTCCCAGGATATTCCAAACCTCCTCGCCGCAGGTCTCTCCCCTTGAATCGGTAGGTTGATCCCAACACTAGGGGTCGCATCAGTTACGGTCACTTCCATTCACGATTCAACCATCGCTAGCTGCTGGCATCTGCCTCCTTTCAACGCCCTACCACCCCCGTCGATAATTAAGAATCTAACCAATTGATCGCTTCGCCGTAGATCCCTCAAAGCGAATAGTGACAACCTTCAACCCATGCATGGTCGCCCCTCAAAGGGTGGGATACCACCACTCCTTGCAACTCAGTATACATCCAAAGGCACAGCGCCATACCGGATCCACTCCCGCCGCTTCTGGCGTCTTCTGTAGCGAAGCGCGACGAGGACGAGGATGATGGCACAGATTACGGCTATGGCGCCGAGTATGCCACCAACTATCGCGCCCACGTTTGGCATTGAACTGGATTTTGAGTTCGAGGTTGAGCTTGGGTCCTCGTTGGTAGTAGAGGAGGTTGGGTTTGAAGAGGATGTAGGTGTGAGGAGAGTAGGTGTCCAACTTGAACTCGAACTAATACTCGAGCTGGAATTCACACTGGGAGGCCCGTAAATCCTAACCTGATCAAGCGCCAACGCGGCATTTTCCTCCTCGTTCTGAATCCTCAGCGTATGCGCTTCGCTCTCCCTTGAGAGGCCTGTAACAGAGAAAAACTGGACGCCGGGGCGCGAGTCGTTGAAGTTGCGGATGTGTTGGGTAAACAAAGTGAGCGGGTGCTGCGCGAGGGAGCCGTTGTCGAGGAGGTAGGAGGAGTTGTGGAAGGACCCTGCGGGGATGCTGCCTATTACTGTGATCCCGGTTCCTGTATACGGCGTCATTCCAAAGCTATTGCCATACTCCATGTGAAGGTGGGAGGTAGAAGGGAGGAAAGGGGATTAGGAGGTGAGGGTGAAGGTAGAAGGATGGGAATGTGGGAGAGGAGGGAGGGATATGGGGGAGGGCCAAAACCCACCTTCGAATCGGAGTGTAGCGGTTGCGCCGAGGGTATTCGTGAACGTCGATGTCCCATTGTACTCTCTTTCGTTCCCGAAGATTGACCAGTCGCCTTCATAGACGATGCTTGGGTCTGTGTCGTCCAGGACGAGGACGGTGGGATCGTTATCGTTATCGTCGGACATCTCCCTGGGGCCTGTTCGAGTTCGGATTCGAGTTCGAGGGTGCTTTCTCCAGTCTCTAGCTTAAGTTTTTCAGTTGCAACGCGACTGTACCTCGTGATATAGACCCGAGGGAAACTGCACGGGCGTATTGGGTTGGAGACGAGGGATACAGGAACAAAGAACAAAGAACCAAAAGGGAACGACTTATGTTGATGTTTGTCAAGCCGTAATGTGCTCGTAACCCGTCCAGGCCATTGAGTACGTACATATGTATACGTCAAACACATCACATTTGACCCAACGAGGCTGGGAGAACTACGGTGCCCGTCACATCTCCGGTCTGATGAGTCATGCGGATGACGGGTTGGCGCCCGCGCCCATGTCGGGTAAGTCGCTATGAACGTACCAGTGCAGGGTAGAGCGTTTCACGCATTATCGGGGTAACAGATAGCTCTGGTTTAGTGTATACGAGGTCGATTTGGCTCATTAATCGCAAACAATCTTATATCTTTGAAAGGAGGTCAATCTGGGGATGTCGATGAGCGCTTAAAAGTGAGTTCATAGTGGTCAGGGTTGCGAGGGCGCAGCGTGACTCTGTGAATGATTCTGGAATGGAATGAATTAGTGATGGGGGCACGCCGCACCGACGGCACCGTACATCCCCAGTGATCCAAGGTCTAGAAGCAGGAGGAGCCCGTCTCGGAGCAGGGTGGGTGCTACTCGATGACCCTCGTCTCGCCATCATCACGCCTTGTACTCAGTTCTCAAAGAGGTGCCAGAATCTAAGGACTGGGAGACAAAAGGCGCAATTTATGCGAATAGCTGGTCAATGAATCAATGAAATGTCGACCGGGGACGTGGCGACAAGGCGTCCAACATGAGGATTACGTAATCTATGAGGGCGGGCCGCGGAGCGAGCCGAACCCCTATCTACTCCAGCAATCGGAACACTCTTAAATGGCTAATGTCGGGAGTAGAAGTTAATCTCTAAGAGCCCCGGAGGCGACACATCGGCTTTCTTTCTCAATATCCTTCTTTGAGAGCCTCAGAGTTGGTGCTGGCAGTTGCTAGTCACAGGTGGTGCCTGTATGCAATTAGATTGACCCTTAGCAGCTCGCCTCAATGTAGACCGTACCGAGGACCATGTTCTTGTCAATCCAGTCTCCGACCAGGTCAAAGGCAATCACCATCGTGTTATCCCCCTTATTTCTGGTGTTGAGATCACGCGGAGACGGGGTGACGAATGTCATACAGATGTTCTAAAGCGACTTTGGGGTATAGAGGTAATTGAAAAGCCTAGATCCGGCGATGAGTTGTCCTTGGCTTTTCGGTAAGGTCAGTGGCCATGGACGGTCCTTTGCTCTATGTACACATGAGCACAGCTGATGAGGCTGATGGGAAGCGAAGAAAGAAGGTGAAGTGCACTGTTAAGACGGACTTGCCTTTGCTAGCACACTCTTTTCTACATCCCAGTAACTAAGATCTGTATTTGATATTAATTCTGCGTCCGGGTAGAGGATTAGAACAGTCTCGACGATATCAAGGGGAGAAGCGTGACACAACGTTCAGAAATGTAATGTAAAATCTTAGCAGGTCCATGTACTAGTAGTAGGTTGTCCGTGTTCCGATATAACAGTCAGAAATCATTCTACGAAGACAGCGTGCATCGCTCTTCCATTCTCGAGGGACTGAGTACTTGAGCGCTTGAGCCTTGGTGGCTTAAACCTTAGGCCTTAAGTCGCACAAGCGGAGGCTTCGCCGGGTTAATACTAGCTTCAAGCTCGGCCTCTGTGACTTTTCTCGACGATAGAGATAGTGACTCTGCGTATTGCGAATCCGCAGGGTTAAACCTGGCGGAAAATGAGCCTGTCGGGTTCATACTATGCCCTGCTACCCCTGGTAGACTGATCGACTCGTTGAACATTAGCTCTCGCGTCGTGACTTGACGGTTAATGGAGGTTAGCAGGACGTTGGAGTACCTGTGTTACGTTAGATGATTTAAATATGGGATGTTGTGAGTGAGAATGAGATGGGACGTACAGCCTTCCGATAATATAATGGCTAAAAGCAAAAATCGATGTTCAGCTCGAGATGCATTGAGGTGAAGATCTGGAAATAACCTACGTTGCAATGTGAATAGTATCGTGATTGCCACGGGAAAAGTACATCACCAAGTTCAGGCCCGCACAGATTGTGGTTACTAAGCCGTTCTCGACAGAGTGTATGATAAGCTTGTCCAAAACATGTTTAGTCGAGGAGAACGTTGTGAGCACTTTGTATTTCCGGAGCTATTCAGATGAAATTGAGAAATACTACGTTGGACTGGTCAAGCCACGCCACCTACCACGAAAATCATTCCGATGGTAATGAGGAGGTCGCAAAGGAGAGTGGCAGATAAATGAATGGTTATGCTAGTGGAAAGCTTATGTCCGGCAGGCGTGTTTAACTGAAATACGTTACTGTGTGTCATAGCCTGTGGTTGAATCACATTAGAGACTATCAGAAGCTGGGACCGGCGAAAGCTGAGATCTTCCTAGTGCTTACCAAAATAGGAATAGCAGTGGATGCTGCCAACTGAGTGAACGCAAGCTGAGAGTAAGGTACTCGATGTGAGATCAGCGCGGTCGGGAATGGTATAAGGCACATACAAAGGCGATTGCAGCGGCGATCCATCGTTGAGAATTCGTTGGGGCTAGCCTATATATTTTGCTATTCGAACGACAGTTCGTGAATATGTTAAGTACAGACATAATCAACATCGTATTAGATTCGGAGACTCACTTTGCGAAAAACAGTTGGACAATGCATGCTCCTACATACAGACATCAGTCCACGGCTACCTGCATGGTGTGATTTATGCGACGCATTCATACCCAAGCCATTTAGAATCGGAAGTGTCAAAGCCGTCGGTGTCCCTGTTATCTTCATGCGTATGTCCGGTCTCATAATCCCCCTCACAGCTATAGTGTATACTGCGTCGGCAACTAATCCAATGCTAGCAATGTCGAAAACTGTGATGACGCCAACCATGACCTGACGTTTTCTAGATCTTTGAGAAGATCTTGGTGGTAGTTTGGAAAGATAATGGACTGCCACAGAGAGAACAAAGGGCGACGAAGACCAGGAGTTAGATTTACGAGAAGAGCCACAACTCCAACGTATACCCAATTTATCGAAAAAAGGACATACCTAATTGGCAGAGGTATATGCCGAACAATAGGTAGGAGATGAGGCCGCCGATGAGCTGCGAGATACGAAATCTTAACGGATCAGACGGTCGTTAGAGGTGACCGACCTACTATTGGGCCAGTTCTTGAGGGATAAAGAGCGCATATGAGCACAAAACTGTTAAGAAACTGAAAAAAGCATGGACTTTACATGAACGCAGAGTCCGGTTGGTTCTGAGACGTCCCATGAGGTGCCCTATGTGCTTGTCGAGAATGCAGGCCCATCGCGTCAGCGTTCGCGCCCTTGTGCCAAGACGTAAATCCAGATACTAGCCCACTGCTTTTGAGTTGGACGTGGCAGCAGAAAGGAGCGCGAATTTCGGATGCCGCTGCAGGGGAAACGATCTGGAGGACGTACCCATCATACATACTAATATATAGCAGCGAACGATTTGCGGTCTTACGGAACTCAATTTACTCTTGAAACCCGTCACCCTTAATGGCATTTACGTAGGCTTAGACATCCTGCCGATGTCTCGGGATCTGTCGAACGCCTCAATCGTTTCCGACCTCCACACCGTGCGACATGATCCCAGATACATATATTGAAGAAATCTATTCAATACGGTGCGTGACGACGTATGCGTTCAAGCATCCCTTCATCTTCGTGCCATAGTTAAAAACTTAAACCTTGACACTTTCTCACAAGCCCCTCATACCCCGATATATTGCGTGTACACATTTCGATGAGTGGCAGCTGTCTTACAAGTAACAGCCGAGGAATGGCGATTTATATTCGCCATTGACATAATCCACCTCAGCAACAGCAGACGTGTCGACCAGGTCTTTGAATGTTCCATTAGTATTACGGTCGATGGTGACATGCAGCCTTCGGTCTAATAGTGCTAAGCAAGCAGTGACGAAGAACGTATTGAGGAATAAGACCTAAGGCCGGAACGTGGTCGCTCGTCTTAAGGTAGATTTCCCTGTAATATATGCCACAATGGCATTCATGGTACTAATAGCTTGATATTGTACCCCCTAGTTATCCCCATGCAGGGTCTATTATGCTAGCTTCGGTGGCTACGGCCTACAAGCCCGGTTCATCTATCGACTCTGCGTGACTGTGATTTATGGGATTGAACTTCGCAGACGATAGATGGGGGCGAGGGGGCGGGGGGATTGGTTAATCGGAACTAAGAGGACGTTTGAGTACTCTATAATCATCCCAAAAACAATACACGCAGCCTTCCGGTGATACATTGACGAGCCATTGTTTCAGCGCTTAGGCCCGCCGCCCTTCCTCTACGGCCTATAGTACCAAATCAATTCCTCAATTTGTGAACAGTAGGGTTGAGCCAGCGGGAGAGAATGAGTGGGGGGTTGCGAGAGGGAGTACACCACGAATGAGAGCGATCTTGAAGTGGCGAAGCAGTCTGCTCCCTTGAGGGCCTCCGGTGTTTACATTCGCTTATGGAATAGTCTTACCACTTCTTTCCCGAGACTGAGTTGGAAGTCGACCGGTAGTACCTTCCGTTTCTTACCCAATACCGGGTCTACATATTGATAGCGCAGCTGATCTGTATGTCGACACAAACCCCTATATGGATGGGAAGAATTACTATGCCCCAGCGGTCCAGCGTCTCAAATATATTTTCCCAGCCTCTTACCAAGCTTTGGGCGGTGTCTTGATGTTGGATTCCTGGATCTTCCCACGCTTCTCAACACTATACATGTATGTATACCCCCTAATAGGTTGTGTGTAGCCATCTATGTACATAGCATCTAGACTAATTTTAACAGCGGAAGATTGAAGGCAGGTTGTACTTGACAAACCTATCCAAGGAAGCCCGCGCACGCTGGGGTGACCGGTACAGGACCGGTCCGCATTTGTCAACGTCGAAGGCCCATAAACCTTCAATAGGTTACCAAGGCAGAGTACTAGCTAGCACCTAGCAATCAGCGAATAACGGGGGGCTACTGTACGAACTACGCGTTTAGTTAGTGACTTGTTTAGGGGTTATGACAGATGATCTCCGAATTTTGATGCATGCTGGAATCTCTCGGTCCTCCCTTCCACTTAGCACATCGTTACTCAACGCTCTGAGCTTTTGGCAATCGTTCTGACCATTACATATAATAGTGCTGACAAGCAATTTCACTGCCAGAAAGAGGTTTTGGATGATCCGATGCGTCGGAGGACGCCCAGTTAGGCAACCCTCCCACTTTATTTGTGCGGCCGATTGTGCTCCGTATCCGTACTTCGCGCTGCCTTGGAGCCCTAGGTGAGTTCTGTGGCCATTTAGGCTGCTCTGACCATCATAATTATGCGAGATCTAAGTACTGGTAGTACAAGTGTAAGAGAAATTTCTACTAGAGTCCGTATCACTAAGTTCTAACTAACCGCGTCCATACGGGTAAAGTCGAGAACACTCGGGGGGAAGTACCGACGAGAAAGCCTCATAAAGATCTTTCAGGTAGATATTCAAGTTTCTCCTCAGAATTCCTTTGGGGTTGGGGTAGAGCTTCTTCACTGTCCCTTCTATATACCCGTTATAAACCCCGCAAGTATCATAAATCGCACCAAAGCTCTCGTTCGCAACATAATTGTTCACCTTTCCTCCGACATTTGTCCCAGGCAGTGTAGGTCCCGCTTCATAGATCTTGTCGACGCCTTCAGGTCCGAATGGCCTGACAGCTCTAACGAACCCTTTGGGGAATTTGTTGTCCTTGAAGAAGCTCTCCGCATCTTTCATGTTGAGATGGCCGACCAACGGTCCGGTGTTTCGGCCGTCGACGAAAAGGTGGACTGTGAATGCCATCTCGGAGTAGGCAGTGAGATGGCGCAGGCCGGTAAAGATGAACTCAGGATTCGTGGCGATAGACTGTTCCACTCTGTGTTTTCGGAGTATACCGCTCACTGTGGCATTGAAATAGCCGTTCCCGTAGCGTTTGCTGAAATCTTTGAACTGCGTAAAGAGTGTTTCGTAAGAAGAGCTTCG
This sequence comes from Coprinopsis strossmayeri, assembly GCA_900156845.1. Taxonomy (NCBI): domain Eukaryota; kingdom Fungi; phylum Basidiomycota; class Agaricomycetes; order Agaricales; family Psathyrellaceae; genus Coprinopsis; species Coprinopsis strossmayeri. The sequence continues at coordinate 55,155 of FTPT01000253.1, read as the reverse complement.
AGATCCCGGTTCAAAAGAGCCCACCTGGTCAAAGAGGACTTGGTTGAAGCTAAAGTTGTCGCCAAAGTAGGCGTCACCTGTACCATAGCTCGTCAGCGACATCTGAGGTAACGGATGAGGCACAACAGAATAGGTTATGTACACACCTCTTGTCAAACTTGCGTCTCCTTCGAACGTCCCATGATTGCTCATCCCACCCACAATAGCAGGGCTAGGAGGATCAACTCCAGTCTTCCTCGTCTTCTCTCCAATACTGACCAAATCCGTAATGGGATTCCCATCGGCAAGGAACGCAAACAGGGTGGTAAAGCTAGCCGCGTTGTTCTCCATATTGAATCCTAGTAAGCATCACGCGAATAATGGAACGTCAACTCAGGCTTCGACACCGATGCACGAAGTACTAACCTTCTTGAGAGCCCCGGATGATTTGGGCGGGAGAGGCAACTCCATTTCTCGGAATATAGCCATAATTAGCGAGGGTGTTAAGACCCGGACATGGGCCCCTGATATCTCCCCTCTTTGGTGCAATATAAGGATGTGAGGGGTCATCAACAACCTTCGGACCCGTATAGGCTGGTGGGCCAGGTCGGGGTTCAGGGTATTTGGCCTGTAGGGTCGGAAGAATCTCCTCAAGCTCCCGCTCAGAAAGGCCCCCTAGCGACTCGTACGCCGCGGAGGGATACGAGTACGCAACAGGAGCCGAAGCAAGCCCCGTCAACATGACGGTTATCGCGCCGACGAAAAGAGATGAAGGACGAGGCATGGGTGGATTGTCGCGCCTGAGAAGTTTTCCGCAATGGAGACTGAAGCTCCTGAGCTCAAATAGCAATAGAAATGAGTCGTAGGAGAGGATGGTGGGATACACAAGACATTGCTAGCCAGCACACCCTGGATTTTATGCTCGCCTCGGGCCGCCCCCATCACATTCCGTAATTCCGCATTAAGTCCCAAAGATAGGTGTCAAGCATTGAATTCATAAAATTTCGTTTTTACTGTCAGTCGGGCCGCATTAGCAAGTACAATAGCTTACATGTCCTTTAAGTAGCGGATAGAGATTCCTTGAAACGTCCAGATAAGCTCCACATTACGGGTCATAAGATACGCAGAGAGGGTTCTACGCTCCAATGTCAACTAAGAAGTACGAAGAAATGGGATCGAAGGCCCAGAAGGTCTGAATGATGACATAAGGTCCGGAGACAATGGGATATAGATAGAAGAGGTGCGTGTAGATATTTTACGTTCCTCGGTGATCTAAAATGACTCAAAAGATACGGCGCTTTGCTCCTTCGTGTCTACTTTGGTAGGAACGAAGACATCGGAGAAACGTGATGATCAAGGATTGGCAGGTCTGGAATAGCAGCCATGTAGCGTCTAATGAACAGCAGACTACCTTGTGAGCTTCTATGGTCGACATGAAACCCGGTCGATGTTCTTCTGTGGGTCACTGATCCTAGTTATCTCCACGAAATGGACTTCAATACCAAGCTGTCAACCCCTTAAGCGCGAGACGTAACCGGTGATGAATACAAAGCCCGAGTGACCGAGGCATTCCATGGCAAAAACAAACCCTTGGATTGGCTGGTGTCTATGTTTTCCAAAGAATTCGTCCAGGAAGGAATGCCATGCCAAGCCCAAACTCTAACTAGCGAGTCGGATTCGCGATTAGCGTGGTCCACGCTCGGGGTACATAGCAGCTAGTTAGTATAACATTACTTACGTTACACATCGCAAACGAGTCCCATGCCCATTTCTCGTTACTTTGATGCCTGGTCGAGGCTTCCAGTAAAAACAAATTCCCACTTGCTTCCATAGACTCGAAAAGAAGTGGACGAGATCCAACAGCTCCAGTAAGCTGCAAAGGTCAAGGCGAGCCGTACCTGATACGGCTACCTGTAATAGGTAGGTGTCAACTACATGGAAGGTGCATGCCTGAATGATCAATTGTTCGGGTGACAATTTTACCCAATGTCGGCACCTAAAACGTCATGGGGATCGTCTTTAAGCAGGCTTCTACCTCGGTTCTACGATGTGGAGTCGGATGGGCGCTTCCTGCTACCACGTAAGTCAATTAGACGACCTCCTTTAAACCCTGTCCCTACCGACTAGGAAGAGAGCAAGAATAGACCGACGGGTGGATGGGCGGATGGAGTAGATATGTACAGATTCTTCCTCTACAAGAAACCTACCCGAATAGAGCCTATGAACCCTCCCAGGCATTCACAGTGATGACTGCGGAGTAAATGTGTGGTGCTCGGACCGATAACTAAAAATAGTGTAAAGGATGTCATAAGAGTACGTTTAGTTTTTGTGGTAGAGGAGCGGATGGAGACTTCTAGCCTACCGCATATCGGGGCAGAGAAAACAGGATGGACCTTGGAGTAAAACGACCAACGTGGATGGCATTAATAAACGCTGTAATGACTTACAGTCTGCCAATGGTCCTCATAATATGACTCTAGAATACAGAGATTATATTTACACTCTGGCCGACTTACTGCCATAACCTCTTCTACCACGCCCTTAGTGATCCCACTAAAACGGGGTTGTCTATCTTTAACTCAATTCAATCGATATACATAGGCCTCGCGCCTTACCATGGGCCCAAGGCAGTGCCCGGTGACAACCTTCGCCGAAGCATGCCATAATGCTAGATATCCGTCGATAACGAGAAGAGCTTCGGTATACGCAATCTGATGCATCTTTCAGAGAGACTGAATGTGAATGGCCTCATACAGTACACCATGGTCCAGGCATTATATCTGGCGGATCGTAGCCCCAAATATAACCTTCCATGCACGTTGAGTCAATGCGTAAAGCGTATCGGTCTACAGGCTCTCAATCTCCTTACCCTCGAAACAGGGAGGGAAGAGGACAGGAAACATATGACTCGGGGAATCCGACCTTTTGCTCGTTCAGAGTAACAGGTATTTCATTATACAAAAGTATTAAGTTTAGGCTTTCAGGAATGGTGATCCTAACTACATACAAGATTGACACGCTAACTCATGTTCGCTTCCAATGGTCGGAATCGCCGCTACAAGAACTGGGCTCTGCCGACCCGCCCAATGCTTTCCCTCTCTCCTTCTCAGCGCCCAGATCCGATAGCTCATACCCCGTCCCGGACTCCCCTGTCTCGTCTTCTTCCTCGTGCATTGCGAAGCGGATGGAGGAAGCCTTCGATACGACACCTATTCCCATCCCGTTCAAAATTTCCGCACTTTTCACATTGGGAGTTTCTTTCGATCTCTGGCGCCGGGTTCTTGACGGGTCCTTGGATGCTAGATCCAGTGCGACATCCACGGATGGCAACGTTATATCTTGATTTGAGATCATTAGTCGAGTCCTGTATTGTCGATTGAGAGATATCAGAAGGACGTTGGCATATCTAGGGTTCCACGATTTATCGCCGTCAATAAAGAGAATACATGAAGGAAGAAGGCACAATACGTACAGTCCCCCAATGGTATACTGGCTGCAGGCCGATGAATAAAAGGAGTTGTTGGTTAGCGTTGTTGGGAAGAGTGCGACTCAACTTACAATATCAAATGGAAAGTATCGTTCGGCCAGGCGAAGAACGTCACCAGACCCATAAAAGCGCAAAGGGTGGTTACCATTCCATTCTCGATCGTGTGGATGACAAGAGAGTTCAAGAGACGTTTCGTTGCCGAGACGCGTGTGAGTCCTTGGAATTTTCGAAACTAAGGACAAAGTTCAACCTCCGCCCCGAGTTCAACGGACTCAGATTTGGGCTTACCACCGAAATCATCCCAATAGTGATTAGGACATCACATACAAGTGTCATTGATAAATGAAGACCGATGCTAATCGAAACTCTCCCTATCTCTGATGTTTCTTCTCGGTGGAACGTCAGGTTATTCTCGCTGAGCTAAAGTCACTCCGGAGTCAGCATCCAGAGAATGCGGACAAGAGAATACCGAATACCAGAATGGGGATCGCAATCGAAATTCCGAACTGAGTAAGGGACAACTGCAAGGGGTCATAAGGAAGGATACATGTTATCATTGAGACAGAAATCGGACAAAGATAGAATATACGTACGAAACCGATAGGAACAGAGAGGAACAGCAAGTCCGCTGTGGGAGCCAACGCATATATCTTGCTATTAGGGGTGAATGGATTAGGATCATATAGACTTGAGACAGACGAAACAGGAAGCTCTACTCACTTAGCGAAGTAAAGTTGTACGATGCACGCCACTACAAGTGAAATTTTTATCCGTCACCCCAGCGATCGAATCCAAGATTGATACGACTCGAATATCAAGTCGAAGAGCTGATAGGTAACGTACCTAGGCCATTAAGGGCAGGCATAGCAAATCCCGTCGACGTCTTCGGTGGATTCACATCCGCAAGGGCCCCCCAGTCCTGGATGCTCCCTATAATCGACGTCCAGATGGCATGGACGAGAAAACCGAGATACACAGTTTCTATAACAGTGATGATTGCGATGAGGACTTGCGTGGCTCTCCAACGTGAACTTGAGGAAATATTGAACATATAGTTGACTTATAAGGCAAAGGAGAAACGGATCAAGACGTCAGAGCACGCTCTTTTCCGACACGCGAGGATGCGACATGAGGTGTGAAGTAGTGCTTACAGAGTTGAGAAACGTAGACGCCAAATAAAAAGAATGCGAGGAGTCCGCTTATGAGCTACAGGAAAACGTGGTACGGTTAGAACGCGGTTGAGACGAATTGGATTACAGGGGCGCACGAGTGGACCTATGCTACAAACTTTCAGGAGTGTCAGTGATGAGGATGATTGGAGCGGGCTTACACTCTCGAAGGACTCTGCGTTGGTATCTCCAAGTCCGCCCCGCCTGATGGAGAATCCATCCGGTTCCCGAACCTGCCTTCTCACCCACGAATCTTGACCCCTATCGCAATCTCGTTGGCCCCCCTCTCTCCGGCGTTTCCGTCTTTATGTTGTCTATACAAAGGAGGAGCAGGCGAGGACAATCCCTTGACCCCCGCTCAAGCGAAATGGTGGAAGAAAAAGGCAGATGGGGAGTGGGTGCAGATTTCAGCGCGGGGGTGTGTATAGACTATCTGATGACCGTGATATCGTGCCATGGCTATAAGCCTCAGACCTCGACGCGCGGGGCGTTGACATACGGGCCTAACCACCTCGGGAGCTGTCTGCGGGAAATGTTTCTGGCCAATATCTGATTTGTTCATGTACGACTTTTCAGTATTTCTTTCATATTTCTACCTGTGCTTCACGTCCCTGGCGCGTCTATAGCTTGCCCTGTAGTCGTTTTCGGTCCCCGGGAATGGCAGACGGAAGGTAGGAACTCGACAGCTAGAATTCGGATCGTCTAATGCCGCCGTCTAAGGGCTGATGGATTCCCACAAGGCGCATGGTGCCCATCAATTCCCCATGGCCACGAGGTTATTCGAAATTTGGAAATTTCGGCCGAATTGGCCCGAGCCTTAGTACTTGTACATAGAATCAGCAGAATCCACAACAGAGGCACAAGATACCACCACACTTTGGCCATACTCCAAACATCGCGCAATAGGTGAAAATCTAACATAACTTTCATATCTGCATGATTGAAGTGGATCAAACTCCATCACCCGATTACAGGACAGCGAGAAGGAGAAAGACTGGGCTGAACGATCGGGGAAGGGGAGTTGGTTCGTTCAAGAAACTTCCCACGCCGCACCTACATACATCGACATAGTTATGGACGGTTATAGACGTTTATGTAGAGTTAAATTACTAGGAATCGAATACCTTCACATTTCTCTTATCCGATGGGGCAAACTATCTGCTCGCTAGGCTCTAGCATCTTGGATATGATGAGGTTCAGGCTATAGGCAAAAATTGACGAAACAAATCGAATTTTGATATGCCCATGCATTATGCAGTACAGATTTTCAATCTGCATTGATATGCTCGCAATGCGTCGTAGATCTATGATCCTAATCACCTTCGCGAAGGTGATTTGAATGTACTAAGTAACGCCTATGTGTCACTCTAAGACGTTAAGATCTAGCCTAAGCTTCCCGTGAGTGCATAGGCTTCGACGGGTCCATGCTAGCTTCAGTGTCTACGAAGCCAGCCCTTCCAGATTGCGATGGCGTCTTTGAGCTTGAGTATTGGGAATCTGAGTTATCAGTGAACCTCATAAACAACGGGTCTGTCGGGTTGAAACGTCCTGATATAGCGGCTAGAGAAATAGACTGATCGATCATCATCTTTCGCGTCGAGTATTGACGGTTAATTGAAGTTAGTAAGACGTTTGAGTATCTGGAGTTATCGTCAAAACATCTAATGCGCGGCACATGTAACATGAGACGTACAGCCTTCCGATAACATATTGACTAAGGGAGGAAATCAGCTCTAAGCCCATTTTAAGAAGGCTCATTAGGCGTAAGTTGTTACTTACATTGCAATGTGAAAGGAATTATGGTAACGCGAGAAGAATAACACCAAACTAAACCCTGCGCAGACCGTAGTCACTAAGCCGTTCTCGACAGCGTGGATAGCAAGTTTGTCCAAAATGCGCTTGGTCGAGGAGATCTTCGTGTGCTCTTTATAGCCGCGTAGCTATCACCTGATTGGACTGGGTTCTTCACGAACGATGACAGTTACGAGACTCACTACAAGAATCATCCCGACAGTAATGAGGAGGTCACAAAGGAGGGTGGTGGATAAATGAATGGTTACGGTAGCAGACAGTCTATATGCTATAGGCGAGTTCTTCAGGAATACGGAACCGTTCATCACAGCCTAGAAAACGACGGCAAGTTGGCGAAAGTCAGAGACCGCGCCGGAAACAGCGGGAAATCTGCGGTGCATACCAAAACAGGGACTGCTGCGTATGATCCCAATTGTGTAAACGCTAGCTGAGAGTAAATTATTAGACGCGGGCTAGGCCGGTATATCGACGAGGAGGGAAAGCACGTACAAAGGCAATGGCAACCGCGATCCACCGCTGAGGGGCTGTCGGAGCTAGCCGATATAATCTGCTATAACGGTTCTCAGGCATTTAATCTTGAAGAATGTGGGATAAAGGCTCACTCGCCGAAGAAGAGCTGGACCATACATCCCACTGTAGACATATATCAGCTTATGAAGAACTGTCTAAAAATCTCTGTTATGCGACATCCGTACCTAGGCCATTCAGAATAGGAAGTATGTACGCTGCCGGTGATAACGAAAAGCTCAGAGATGTGTCTGGATTCCTGATTCCATTCATAATAGTAATGTGAAGTTCGTTGGCGACCAGTCCAATGCTGATAATTTCCAGAATGGTCACAACGCCAACCAGGACCTGGTTTCTGGAGGACCGTACTGGGTTGGAAACATAATGGACTGTAATAAACGGGAGTGAGGCGGCGAATACCGAGAGTTAGATTTGCGCATTGCCGTTGCATACTTTCGCATCGGTAATCAAACGTACCCAGTTGGCCCCAATAGACACCAAACAACATATACGAGAGGAGGCAACCGATGAGCTGAGGAGAATGATATACATTATTGCCATCTTCGACTCATGGGTATAAGCATACCTTTGGGCCTGCTCTTTAGGAAGAGGATATGAGTACAGAGTGAGCGGCAAAGGGAGCCTGGTACATACAAGAATGCAGGGTCGGGTTGCTTTTGAAACGCCACATTGGGTGCTCCAGGTCGATCTGCATAAGGCGTACTCATAGCCCAATAACAGCCCAATGCCTCAGTCAGAGACCCAAGTTGTACGTGTCAATACAAAGGAGCGCAAATTGCTGATGGGGATGAAGGGGGAAAGTCTGAAGGAATCTGAGACCGTATCCTATTGTAACGTTAAGACGAACGGTTTGCCACGTCCTAAGTATACTAGCCTAAAGTTACTTAGAATTCTACTAGCATCCTTGACGGCATTTACGTAGCCATGGTAGCTATCTCGGCTCACCGTGCGGCGGCGGGAGCGACTCCGCCTCCGTTTCCATTGCCGTGGTGGACAGTTGAGTGTAGGACCTCTTAGTTTCTAAGAATATAACTTGAGTTCATCAGAGACGGTACTTAACAACGTGGGCGTTCCAGCGTTCCTTCAATCTCACAACCATTTTTCCCCGGTGGCAACGGTTACATACCTCAATATATTGGTTGTAGGCGAATGTTACTGGCAAGAGCCGAGGAATCGACTATATTCGACCTTGACATAACTTGACATAATCTGTCCCACGAAACCTGTGCACGGGAAAGTTACCGGCATTAAATGCATGTGTGCGAACCCTTCTCTCTCCACGAGAAACAAAATGGCAGAGCGCTGACATGACGGACCCCATTCCCTTCCCAAGCCCTTCTCTCTTTCGAACGGTCTGTGACAACTCGACGGCTCAACCCCAGCGACAAGGTTGCTCGAGGCCTGTAAGCGCTCGCCGGCACTGCTCGGTAGATTGGCGAATAAGGATACTGCCTTACATCGGAACAACGCGAGGCGATCACCTTGAAGATGGACGCACCGCCGGGTCCTCTTCCTAATATCAGCGGCGCAACACTGTAAGAGCTTTATGTTCTTGCTCTCAGACTCGACATGTTCATTGGCACCACTAGGACCGGTCCATCCGTACGTCCTAGTACATATCACCGGTCAAGATCTCTGGTTTATAGCCACCGCCCACCAGCTCGTTGGCGCCCTCGTTGGATATCTCTTATTTGGCATATTCATCTGCCAGTTAGGTCAGTTCACCCTCTGCCTCTGCCATATCATATTCTGAAGATGATCTTTCAGGCCATTATCTCTCCAATGTTCCGTCTCCGGCGCCAAGAATCTCACATTGGATTGGTGGGTTACAAGTGGACTGACTCCAATAATCAATTTCAGAGGCTAAATGCTCGAGCGTTCCCGTCTGCTAGTAACTTTTGCTACTGTCCTAGAAGGTCTCAGCATCGGGTTCATTGGTGAGTCGATATGGGTGGCCGTTGTAGTAGGTCTTCGGACGCCAGACAAGTGGGCTAAGACGCCAAAGACCTTGGCATCACCAGGACTCCCGCCGGTTAATGGACTAGGTACGTCGCTATTACCCCACTCTCTCCTTCGTATAGTTTGTCTAACCGGCCATGCTCTTCTCAGTGGGGTGTCTTGTCCAGCTGTTCTTCGCGCAGTATGTCCATCTCTCGATTCTGATCATGGCGAGTAAATCCGACCGAAGGACTTTCGTATGACAGCAAGGCCTATACCTTGGCGTCAAAGAGAGGACACCAGCTGATGGCAGTACCTATCGCTTTGGTGGGTTACCCAGGCGCGTTAGTCGTCGAGTACTATCTTACCCCATTCCCTTCACCCGACAGTTGGCAATCGTTCAGCTTGCGTTTTCCATCGCTGTCACTGTCTTGGTTTGTCTTTCCATTCCCAGTCCGGAACCGTTGCCTATTGACCCTACGGTCCTACCTGATACCTCTTAGTTCATCAAGAACGACTCCTCGCTTCAGACGAATTCCCCTACAGGAAAGGCACTCTCGTCAAGTATAGGAGCCCACCTCGCGACGACAGCTGCATGCGACATGTTGATTACAGCGGCTATGGTTCTCTCGGTACGCCTTTGCACTCCCTTTGCTGTGGTTCGGCACCGATAAATCAGGGTTCTTGCCACAGCTCCGTCATTACAAAGAGTTCACGAACTTCTCCGCTACGAAACGACTCCTCAATTCCCTTACTGTTCACACCGTAGAGAACGGGCTTACTACCACCGTCTGTGCAGTCATTACCCTGGTATTGTTCTTCGCGAGACCAAGCGAGAATCTCTATGTGCCTTTGTAAGCTATCTAATTGATCCCTTGTGCCACCGAATTAACTACCATTCTCGCTCACGTTATCACCCAGTCAATTCATCGTTGGAAGATTGTACGTTTCATTCGCTGTTTTCAATCATTGGGAACTAACCGTGTCTGAAATAGATATGCCAACGTCTTGCTTGCATCGCTTAACCGCCAGTATTCAACCAGGGAACAGATTTCCAACGATCAACTGAGGTTGTCGGTCGTTGGCACAAAGCGAATGGAATCCCTCATTTTACGCGCTGCAGGGGAGGACTCTAAAGGAGAGTCCAGCTTGGGTATACCCAATGGAGGAACAGACTCGTTGGGTAGCACATCCAAGCTCGACCACCAACTAGCCTCTTCAAATAGACCGGAGCGGGAGCTAGATGACGACAGCCCAACGCATAAATATTCTTCTTAGACCACTGTGGGGTCTAAGCCCCCTTTCCTACGTAGGGTAGTAGATTAGCATTCACTCCTTTCGTTGACCTTCCTTGCCCTGCCGGCTATTCATTGGATCAACAAACCAACCCCTTAGTAGTTAGTATTTATTTGGGAGAATTGCCTACTATTTATGTACTCATAGAGTGGTCCCCTTATATACAGATATATGGCCCTGAAATGCGTTTCTTGTCTAGCAGGCACTGAGACTCAATAAAATTGGTCCAATCCCCTATTTTCGTGCGGTCGGTCTTTTCCGGATTGTGGGATGATTTCGAGACGGCGATCGGAATGCCGACCACGGTCGAGTGGCACCACTCTGCTTCCTTCCATCCACTCGCAAAGCCATGTTTTAAAGGTTTATAGGCGTAACTGAACGATCCTCGGCTCTCGCACTTCCTCTGGTCTTTCTCAGGGTCTGGTATCCAGGGCTTGCTAGCTCCAAGTGCGGATATGGGCAGCCAATGAACGCCAAAACGACGTGAATAATGGTCTGGTTTCTGCTAGCTACGAGGAATTTGAGGTTGTTTCCCTTATCGCCTGCCAGAAAATCGGCTTCTGCCAGTATACGCTGCGTGTCGGAACCTCTGGGTATATAATCACCCTACTCCAAGTGCCGGGATATGTTCGCAGCTTTGACGAAGCTCACGAAGACGACATGGCCCTTCTCTAGAGACTATCAATAGCACGACCTTGATGGAAGTGCCTATAAGACTTCGCTATTGGTCACCAAATTCCTCTAGTAAGGCAATACTGCTTCTGGTTGGACTTCTTCAACTGGCTGCGGGTGAATATCGCCAGTTCGTGAAGTCATGGAACCGTTCTAGGAATCTTCGACCGGAGTGGCGCGATCCGTTGGCGACGTCCCCGTCCTTAAATCTGCCTTGCTTCTATCTGGTTCTCTATTCGCTAGTCGTTTCTTCAGAATGGACTGGAAGCACCTCTACCTTTGGACCGCGCTAGCTCTGCCGGCTGTACAAGCTTTGATTCGCTTTCCATGTTCACAGCTTGTTACTGAGCGCTCGGATCCGTGAGTATCTTCCGTTTCATCCTCGTTTTAATCTCGACCAAGGAAAGCGCGCTAGGCTTGTGACCCCGGATATTGTGTCTCCCCATTTGCATCAGATAATCGGAGGAGTAAGTATTCGTTCGTGTAATCTTGATACCAAGCGACTAACGGGTTGCTTCCTACAGAATTCGTAAGTTATGCGATAAAGACAACTAGATCAAGATTCTTTAAAGCTTTTGTAGGTTCAACTTTACGATGGATCCAAATATCGATATCTCCAAGACATCTACCTGCACCACTTGCCGATTCGTCGAGGACAAATCGAACTACTGGACCGCCGTGCTCTACTTCAAGCATCCGAATGGATCCTTCATTCGAGTTAATATCGCCGAATTTGGATGGTGATTACCAAAATGCTAACGCCCATACCAGGTACCCCAAATGGCGAACCATAACACTGGTCCCGGATTGGTTGCCGGAGGAATGACTGTCTACTACTTCCAGCCCAGAGCTCCGACGAAGAATTTGAAAATTCAGGCCTTTGCGAAAGTAAGGAGGGATGATTCATTTAACATCACACCGTCTGACATGATCATCGCAGGGCTTCCGTATGATTACGGGAAACCCAATGCTTCGCAGCGACTCGATCGATCCCACGAAGACCGAAGCTAGGGCATTGACATTCAGATGTTTCGGTGTTCCCATCCCTGGAGGCGGTGGAACTCCTGGATATCCCGGCGACACATTCTATCTGCCAACCGAGCCTTGCCCCGAAGGAATTCGCTCGAACATCTACTTCCCTCAGTCAGTGATCATTGAATGATATATTATTACGATAAGACACTAATCCTCGCTTCGATTGATTTTCTTAGGTGCTGGGATGGCGTAAATCTGGATACTCCAGACCATTCCGTGAGTTGATTTCGAATTCTGAATTCGCCATGAAATTGATTGATTGTTCAGAGCCATGTGGCTCATCCGATTGGTCCACCTAGCGCTGAAGGTCTTCAGATCTTCGGCACCGATTGTCCTGACACTCACCCCGTCCGCCTTCCCCTCTTATTCATGGAGATCATCTGGGATACGCGACCCTTCAATGACCTTAATTTGTGGCCCAAGGACGGAAAGCAGCCTTTCGTGTTCAGCATGGGCGACCCGTGAGTCGTTTAGTATCTGATTTACTGAGGCTTGATCCATCTGATCTAATTTGACGCACAGTACCGGTTATGGACAACATGCCGACTACGTGTTCGGATGGGAAGGCGACTCCCTCGCGCGAGCTATGGAGGTTTGCACCGGCGGAGATGGTATCCCGACTAACTGCCCTGCGCTTACAGTCCAGGATACGGACTCGATGAACAAGTGTCGTCAAGCTGCCAAGATCGATGAAATCACTGAGAATCAATGTTCGTCGCCAGTCCCCATTCAATGCGAATTCTGATCTTCTTCCGACGTAAAAAAACAGATATTGAACAGCTTCCGGGTTGTAACCCTGTGCAAGAGGGTCCAGACCCCGCGACAGTGGTCCCTAACTGTGATGCGATCTCGACTACGACGGCTGCACCATCCCCGACACATCCTCCGGCTATCGTCATTCCACCATGGACCGTTTGTTATTCTGGACCCCCACCGAATCCGAACCCTCTCCAACCGAATTGTGACTCTATCCCTGTTACGACTGCTCACGTACCAGCCGCTAGCATCCCACCCGCCATTGTAACCCCTGCTTAAGCGCCGACGGTACTGTCTGTCTTCCCGTGATTCTGGCCGAAAACTTTCTCCTTTTTCCGTTATCGTGATTGTTATAGCTGATTGATTAGTATCTCCTCCACCTTCGGAAAAATGATATGTCTCATTTTTTGGGAAGCTGTTGAATACAAGTGCTGTTAATGAGCGTCTAGACTCCAGATTCTGCAGATTGTAAGCTACTCAACCGTTGCGATCCATTGGTGAAGCTTGAGCAGTCTTATGGCTCGGTGTGAAATGCGTTATGGGGGGCCAAGCATTACTGCCATACATCCATTTGCTGAAAAAATAAAGGAGAAAGGATTGGCGCCGGCTGCTACCCGTTGAATGAGCATCAATCTAAAGAGCTAAAGTGATATAAGGGCCACAAATTGTCTGATATAAAGGTTGCCATATGAGACTGAGGGAATTCCCCCGTGATCTCTCTTCCCTTGTCCCCATGTCCCATCCTCACTATGTTTTGGTAGACGACGATGATAATCGGCTCATCTATAGTGGACCTTGGGAATCCAATGGGGTGGTGGCGGTGGCGGTGGATTCTGGTGTTAGTGTGGGACACGATGCAATAGGAAGGACCTGGCATGAGATGTATGGGTCGGGTACAGTGACGTTCATCTTCAACGGTAACGCCTGGCACTTCAACATCCAAAGATGAGAAGAGAAAAACTCATTAGTACCCATTCTACGTACTTTCTCTTCCAGGCACGAAGTTCTGGGTGTCGGGAATGGCGCCAGAACCAACGCTTGTCAGGGAGAGAGAAACCTCCGTACCTAACATGAATTTCAGCTGCTACATTGACGGCGTCCAGACTGAGATGGATGACGGCACGTACCTTCATAGTTATGGGAAGCTCTGTTGGGGAGAAGCTGTGGGAAGCGGGCCGCATAATCTGACAATTGCGACTACGACACAACAAGAACAGAGGAATACCTTCCTGGCAATTGACGCTATCTTTTATATTCCTTCGAGGACTAGTGAAGAGCTGGACGGTGTCCAATGGGTCTTGTATGATTTAAAGTCGGAGCCTGGTGTTATAGAGTACACTGGAGACTGGGAGACGGTCTTCCCGATCGATGCCTACAAGTCACAGATGATCTTCACTGGGACTGATGGATCAACTTTGACAATCCGCTACACAGGTAAATGGAACCCCCCCCCTGTCCAATGCTTTAATTGACCCTACAATTATAATATGATTTGTCCATCTTCAGGAACCGCCGTGTCCATGTTCGGATACGGGAGCTCTGACAGGGAGGCAACTGCCTCCTACGTTCTGGACGAATATGGACCTAGAGAATTCTTGGTCCCTGCAGAGGAGTTCAAGAGCATCCCCCCGACGTTCAATTTCTTCCAGACCCCGGGAACACCGATGGGGAAGCATACGCTCACAGTGACATATCGGGGACAGAGTCCGGACCAAGGTTACCTCAAATTTGAATACTTCCTTGTGCAAACAACCGTCACGCCCGAGGACGCACCATCCCAATCACCCCCTCCTTCAAATACACCCTTCATCTCAGCCTCACCTGATCCCCAGCCATCGAACTCTCTTTCTCCTGACGATGAGTCTGAGGGGAAAAGGATGGGTATGGGTCCGATTGTAGGAGGAACGGCAGCGAGCATTCTTGTTCTCATCGCAATGGTCGCGATATTGTGGAGAAGGAAAATGTGGCTTACCCGGAAAGTTGAGCCCGTCGATCCATATGACACTTTAAATGCTGGCACCAGCGTCCACGAAAGTGGAGGTGGTGGTTCAAGACCCCGATTCAAGCTGAGGTCCCCGCCGGATGTCATAACGTCTATGGGTCCCCAAATAAGCTCCGGTCTAAGAACAAAATCTCGAGCAAATGGCACCGAAGGTCGACAGGGAACGCAAAACGTGGCTGCATCTTCTCAGAGGGAAAGAGTGGATTCCGCGGCGGACGACGAGGGGAGAGGTGGTGGCGACTCAAACTCGGAGGGAGGTGTCAGAGGTGTCGAGAGAGACGCGGAAACCTTGGCCTCCCAAGATCTCCCACCCCCTTATAGCTCCATAAATATGTAGTATTAGTATACTTGAGGCTGATTCCTAGTACCTCGGGCTTTGGGATGGTGTAAGTAGAACTAATATAAACACAAAACCGGTTCCATCTCGCCTCACTTGAAATGGCTAACAATGTCAAGAGCGAGCGCTGAGCTGCTGGTCGGGTTTCATGGAAATCGTCAAACTTTGAGCTGCGATCCTTCTCTTGATCAGTCATGCGGCTCCGTCAGTTATCGCGCGCTACGCAGTAAGAAGCTCCTATCAAGCTCTAACCACATAAGCGAGAAACGGCTACAGGGTTCTATCAAGTTAGCATCTCTTGTATTGTATTTAAGATCCTGATTCCGTCTTTCCTTTCCTCTCTCTCCACCACCAACCCCGAACCTTCTTAGCAAACTCGACTTCTAACTAATCCACCATGTCGTCTCCTTTTCAAGACCACGATTTCACATCCAAGAAAGTAAAGGTGTCGTACGGTAAGTACTAAAACTTCACATTAGTGAACTACATACGATCCTCTGGCGCTAGCTCTAGAAGCTGATGTCTGACACCTTTGATATGATGCTTAAAATGATCAAGCTCGCCTAGGCACATCAGGATTATAAAAGTGTCCAAGATAATCCTAGGCTGCATGACGTACGGAAGGTCCGATTGGCAAAGCTGGGTGTTGGACGAGGAGGAGGCAGTTGGACATATCAAGGCTGCGTATGTGCTACTGGTGTCTTTCTCTCCACTAAGACTGGACTGCGGACGCATTGTGCCCATCTGACCGTCACACTGGCTCCTCAGACGCGATGCTGGAGTTAACACATTCGATACTGCAAACGTACGTCCAATCCGTCTGGTCTACATTCACTAGTACTAGTCACTAGTACCCCAACCAACCCTAGTATCTGTTTGTGTTTATGTTTATGGTACTGGTTCGACTAAACCCCCCCCCAGGTATACTCGAACGGGTAATCCGAAGTCATCCTCGGAAACGCGGTCAAGACACTCGACCTCCCGCAAGACGAGATCGTGGCAATAAAATTTTTGTTTTATGACAAAGGTTCGAATTTGAAATTTTGCTATTAAATTTTGCCTTTTACCTCTACAACACCCTCACAGTATATGGTATATATTAGGTATTCTTTGCAGTAGCAAAGACAACAAAGCGTCTACAACTATGGCCGAGAAGCTGATGCGAGAGGATATGTGAATCAACACGGTCTTAGTCGCAAGGTGAGCAATAGAGTCTTTTGAATTATGATTAGCTGCTAGCCTCAGGACAGTGTTAACAATTAAACGCCCTAGTACATCTTCGATGCTGTACAAGCAAGCCTCAAGCGTCTCCAACTAGACTGCATCGACCTTCTCCCATGTGCGCACCTACGTTTATGGTTCAAGTTACTCGTGCTGTCCTGATCACGACATACTACATCCATCACCTTCATCCTTATTATCGCAGCAACAAGCCACCAGTTCGACGAAGACATGCCTATCGAAGAAACCGTACGCCCGTTCCCATCCTCCCCACTTCCAATTCTCGTCGACTGCAACCATCCTAAATTGGTATTACTAGATGCAAGCACTCCATGACGTCGTGAAAGCAGGCTGCGCTCGGTACATCAGGATGTCTTCATGTTACGCCTGGCAGTGTACGTCCCGCTTCACGATCATCCTAGCTATCTCAACCCCATTACCCACACGAGAGAAAACAAAAACTTTCGTACTTCAAATCATACCAGTCCACGCAACTTTGCAAAGTAAGTCCAGACTCACAAACCCGCCACCGAACGTGTCGGAGGAAAGAGACGAATGAGTGAGTTGAATGCACAGACTACGCGCTGAACACCAACCTCACGCCGTTCATCTCGTTGAAAAACCACTATAACGTGCTGTTTAGAGAAGAAGAGCGCGAGATGTTTCCGACTCTGAAGGTGCTCATCCTCGTATATATCCACCGCAGTATAGTATCAATGAGTAATAGCACCTCCGTATACATTAACATTATTATTTTGGTCAAAACGGAATCAACACCCAAACAATACCTCGGAGTAGGCTCGATCCCTTGGTCCCCTCTCGCTCCCGGCCTCCTCACTCGACCGCTCACCACCGACTCGGTGCGTCGCGGAAATGACGGGTACGCCGCTACACTTATTCCCTCTAGGCCTACCTTCTGAGTGCTCAAAAACGCTGCGACCACTCTGACACTGCTGATTGTAACCCAGCCTAACCGAGTTCTACAAACAGGGGCCGGGAACGGAGAAGACCATCGCAGCGTACGTTCAACGTTCAACTCTTAACTCCAACTCTATATTCAGAATGTAACTCATGTACCGTGATTTGCATCTTATTTGCTTCGAACGCCGATAGTGTGGAATCGATCGCGAAGAACAGAGAAGCGAGTAAGCCGCAAGTCGCATTGGCTTGGATCCTTTCACGACCCGGTAAGTCGCCATCTGCATCTCTTGCCCTCCACCAGCTGATACCTGATACTTTCTCCTCGCAGGAATGACTGCCCGAATCGTCGGAACGACCTCCCTAGAGAATTTACACGATTTCTTAGGTGTGTAGTATCATCCCACAATCTCTTACTCTTTAAAAACACGTATTCGTATTTAACGAGACGAAGATGGCTTAGATCTAAAACTCACGGATGAAGAACTGTAAGCACTCGAATCGCCCTACAAAGCCTTTCATTAAGTATATCCATCATCTGGTTCAAGTTACTCATAACCATTAACCATTCTTCTGCTTGCTACCAACAAGTCCCGACATGATCAATATTTCAGTAAAATAAAAAACGAAAACCCAAACGATGAACTGACACAAAAAGCCACCAGAATTTCGCACTTCGGATACGGGGAATCGAACCCCGAGCTGCCGCGCGTCCTTGTTTTCGTTCTCCATCTTAATGAGAGGCGGCAATGTTAGCCGTTACACCATATCCGAGTCGTTTTTAACGTCGTCCCTTTATCTATACCTACCCCCGACCCCTGTTTCTATCCGGCGTTCAACCACCCACCCGCTAAGCGCCTTTGTCTTTTTCTTTTTCCCTAACGCGAGAGGGACCCTGAACGCCGTCTACCCCCACTGCCTCGATTGAACCTTTCTTATGGAACGGTCTCTCGATAACCCTCTTCACTTTGAGTTTGTGCCACCCGGCGACCAAGCCCACAATGAAATCTTCATCTACAAAGAGAAAGGAAAGGAAAGGAAAGGAAGAGGAAAATGACGCGGCTTTGGGTAGGGTATGGAGGACGTTGTTTGCGTTGGTATATAAAGGAACTTGTGTAGCCTCTCGATCGCCTCCCGTGTCTCTTTTTTCCTTCCCTCGTTGTGGCTACTATAAACCAAGCAACTATCCAAGCTGTCCGGTTACAGCTCAAAACAACAAACACTCATTTACATTTTGTTAACCTCTAACCAAGCGCATTGCGACAATGTCCTTATCTTTCACGCCGCACGGCGCCACTTTGGCTTGCGACACAACGATGTTAGAAGACTCGGACGCGTCGTGTGCTCTCGATGGGGACATACCCATGTCTCCTGCCCTCGAACCCTCCGCCTCAGCATCAGGATATACAATGATGGAAGACATCCTCTCAAACCCATTCCTCTCAGGCTCGTCCTCCCCCTCCCGCAACAAAGCAGCCCGCAGTGCCTCCCAGTCCGTGTCGACTCCAACAACACGACGCAGCGCACGCTCACGAATCGGCCGCAAACCACCCTCTCCTCTCCTCCTGAGACACTCTCCCTCGAAGAGCGGTAGCATGAAGAGCACAAAGCGGCTGGTGGGCACCAACAGCGGCCGGCGCGCGCGTATATACTCTGCCTCGACCTCCTCATCCACATCCACATCCGGTGGCAATAAGATAGTCCGACCCTCAACACAAATCTCCTCACCCAAAAAGACCCCAAAGAGCCCCCGCAAAAAATCCACAACGTCGCCAAACCCGAAAGCGCTCTCCCTCGGCACCCGCGTATTTCGCAAAATCCGGGTAGGGTTTATGCGAAGAGGTCTCAAGCTGAGCTCGCGGTTGGGCGGGATAGGGACGTATAGTTTGCTTGCTTCGTCGCCTTCTGGGTTTGACTCTGCGAGAAATGCAGCTGGAGGTGGAACGGGAACGGGAACTGGAACTGGAACTAGAGGACCTGGAGGCAATAACACAGGCGACATCGACATCAACATCGACCAACCCGACTCGCAAGATATCTTCCGCCCATCCTCGCATTCCTCCAACTCCAATTCCTACAAATACACCTACTTAGAAGACGACGACGACGCGATGCCAATCTCGCCTCTCGCACACCTCACGTTCACCGGATCGGTCTCGGCACCCGTCCTCCCCTCTCCCTCTCCCCCTGCCTCTAGTAACACTTACGCATACGCTTATACCTCAGGCTCCTCCTCATCCTTCGACCCGTCATGTTCATCTTCGATGCCAACTTGGACTTTGTGGGGTACACCAAACGGACGAGAACAGCTCCGACCCACCAAATCGCTCTCCGCAATCCAAGAACGCGCGTTCACGGTCGTGCAAGACGTCGATACCGAGATGGCTCTTGCACCTTCCTCCTCCACTACCTCACTCACATCCAATACCACCCCTACAATCGTCTCACCAACCGACCTCAACCCCAACACCAACTCAAACTCTCACACAACAACAACAACAACAAGCCCATCCAAAAGCATCTCCTCCTCGCTCAAAAAAGCACGTTCGCGCGGAAAGGCGATGCGCGTGCTCGGCCACGAATCGTGTGATGCGTTTCGTGGGGAGGCGTTCGCGGCTGGTGTAAAGATTGGTCGGGTTGGTAGGGTTGGTGGGAGGGGCGTTGGGAAAGTCAGAGGGTTTTGAGTTGAGAGTTGAGAGTTGAGAGAGTTGAGTAAGGGCATGTTGGGGTTATGGGAGAATCTAAATTGAGGGGAGAAGAACGCATATCACTCAAACAAACTCTTTATATAATGATAAAATGATAATTAGGACATAACAAGAGGACTTGAACCACAAATACTTACCAATCTCTAATCCTCCGTCTTCCACTTGAATCAGTTCCTTGCGTTCCATAACATAACATATAGCCTACCTGTATCCTCGTTTCGTCAATCACAATCTTGGAAGAATAATGAGATCGTACATACCATTCCAACATGCGGCGCTTACATTCAGTTCTTCCACCCGTGTCGCTGGAAACGCAAGAGATCTAGAAGGACGGAGCAACTTGAAGGAACAAGATTTATTAGCCTGAGAATGAATCGAAAGAAAGAATTGACGAGCCGCGGCGTTGCGCGCGCAAAAGCACATAGTACTTATACTTATGCTTATAGATTACCAAGAACGGGCTGTGAAACGGGCTGAACGACTGACTCTACACAGAGTCTGTTCGCTGCGATCCATCACGATCAACAGGTTTTCTAGTATGCAGTATGCAGTAGTCAGTCTCATATGCAGAGAAAACCAAGATGGACGGCGTACGTACATACCAACCCTCCTCCGACGCTCGTCCTTCCCTCCAGGCCCATTCTCGAAATCACACACAAAAAACACACACCGGGAGATGTGAAGTATACGAAGGATAGGACAAAACGAGTAGTGATTACGCATTAACCGCTCTAAAACGTATTACAAAGTAAAATTTGTCCAAAACGAATAAACATACTTTTTCATCCGTCCCTCCTCTTCTTCTTCCTCTATATCATCTACCGCCGCTCCTCCCTCTCATACACATTCCCAAACTTCAACTTCTCCCACTCCCCATGCATAATATCATAATCCGACACACCCTCCAACCTCTTCAACTCCCTCCTCACATACTTCGCCACATCCAACATCACCTCCGGGTACTTCAGGTACTTGTCCACCTCGACAGGCGAGAAATCATGCACGCCGCTCCCGTCGTCTGTCGTCTCCTCTTTTTCGAGGTCGAGCTTGGATACGTTGACGACTTCGCCGCCGACGAGGTTCACTGCGCGGCGGAATTTGGGAGAGGAGGAGGAGGATGGTGAAGAGGAAGAGGATAGAGAGGGAGAGGGGTAGTCGATCCCTTGTGCACCCCGTGCGCCGAGGAGGTTGCGCCAGATCGCCCCCGCGAGCTCTTGGTCGCCCTGTACGAGCGCCAAATCGAACGAAAGGCCGAGCCCCGCCCATTGCTCCTTGAACACCTTCATCTGACGCGTCACAATCCGATCGGGAGCTCTACTCAGCACCCTCTTCGTCTTTGTCGTCTTTGTCTTTTGTTCCGCACCAGGTACAGGTGCAGGTGCAGATTCAGATTCAGATGTATCGGGTTGAGGTTGAGGTGCGTTGGGGTTGAGGTAGAAAGAGGAACGGAACGTGTATGGCGGGGCGGGTGTTTCTTTTGGTTGGAGGACGTCTCGTATACGGTCCTCGATGTCGATGAAGAAGTGGTCGATTAGGGCTTGGATGTAATGTCTCCCGTGTTCTTCTGGTAACGCTCGTAACCGTACGGTCAACATCCAGATGTGCAGGTTCGTCACTGTGAACCAGGATTGGAACGTTGGGGGCATGTAGCAATCTGCAGTTAGTTATATCCATAGATCAGTATCCGACCAATTCAATAGAGTGGGGATAACGCACTTTGTTGCCAGAAAGTAATGTCCTCGTCGGGTCGCACGGCGCATATCTCTTCGTAGAACGCAAAGGAACGGCGGGCGGCGAGCTGTTTGGGGCTGCCGTAGCCTAGGACGCGTGCCAGCCCCAGCACGAGCTTCTTAGCTACAGGCGACGTCTCCACCTGTTTCGTCAGCCAGCTCTTCTCCAACGGCGGTTCTGGAGCTTTTGGTCTTTCTGTCGCCGTCGTCGTCGTATTTGCAGTCGTACTTGTCGTAGGAGTACCAGCAGACACAGATGTAGACCTCGCATCCGTACCATTCAACCGCCTAGAGACAGAGACATTTTGATATAGAGGTATAGACCGCCTAGCTGTGCGTAGCTGGCGGAGGAGGATGGAGCGAGGGACCATCGCTTTGAACGGGTATTGGCAACAACCAGCGGAACGACCGTGACGGGTTCACGCTGCCGACTCAAAATTCGGTGTATCACGTGGCTCACCGGCCGTGTCTCCGTCCGGGACGGGCCCCTATCCACATGTTTCGTACAAAGGAACGTCGCTCCTATTGCCCAATCGTCTTTCCTCGATTACTTGCGGATTACTAATTATGTTTTTATTCTTATGTGAGATAGTTGGTAACTTTCGTTATGTGGAAAACAATTGTAATCTGCTCCGCGTTTACAGTCCCACCTTTCTGAATCCTCATCATCCGACTTTCAAATTCAAATTCAAAGTCAAATACCCTCGGAAGTTGGATTTTCTGACGATCAGCGATGCTGGAAGGTAGTACTGCTAGCCACTCTAACTCCCCTTCTCTTTCAGAAGAACGGCTTGCGGAGGGAGACATTTCGATACAGCCATCGGCAATATGTATTCACAGGAGACTCATACAGATGTACACGGTTCTTTCTTTCTTTCTTCATACTGAAGGCTTAAGCGTAAGGTTAATGTAGCTCTGTCCGGGAAGGCCCCTATCCATATTGTCATTGTCATCCAGATGTCATTATCCACGCGTTCATGATCGTTATCCAGGTATTTAGTTCGGATGCTTGGTAAAGCTTTGGTTAAAGAGGTAAGGTGCCGTGGCTTTATACTGTCCCCATACGTATGCATCTTAGGTTCTGCTACAAGAAGACGGAGCTCCTATCGCCCAATTGTCTTTAGTGGATTACCTATGGATTACCAATAAAGTCCAAGTTATTCTTAGTGTGAGATACTTGATAAGCAAATGTACTTTGTAGTCGTTATCAGGTTATCTGGTACATTGCAATCTACTCCACGTTAGAGACTGTACATACAGGTTCTCGTTCGAGTTCATTCGCTCCTCGTCACTGAATACGTGGTACCAAATTTCAACCGAGTTCCAACCCTACGAATCCTCATTCTCATCCGAATCATCCAAATTCAAATTCAAATACATATTCATATTCAAATTCATATTCAAATCCCCTCCGAAGCTGGGCCCAGAAGATCAGCAATGCCGGCGGACGGTAGTAGTATTACTAGGTTCTCAAACACCCCTTCTCTCTCGAAATATGGCGAAGAGCGGCTTGCGGAGGGAGAAAAGATTCAGCATTTCAATACAGCCCTTGGTAATATGTATTCAAAGGAGAATCCAGATGTACGTTCTTTATTTCTTCCAACTGAAAAGCTTCAGGGTAAGCTTAATGGTATATGTTTGTTCATATTCGACCTCGTCCGCCTCTACCCACTTACACTGTTCTTCGACTCGTCCGACTCGACTCGGCTTCACCTCGTACCGATACCCAATATATCTTATCTAGGGCTACGTGAACTTGGTACGTTCCATACAAGTTGCGTAAAGAGACTCGAGAACTCATATTCGACTGGACCAGGCCGTAGCAGAAAACAGCCTAATCTGGGAAGACCTCCGCGATGTCTTCGAGGAGCGTTTCTCACTCCGCCAAGTCGTACGTCCCTTCTCCCCTCTCCCCTCACTAACTAACTCACACAACCACCAACCCCACTATACTGCCTTAACAGGACTTCTCCTACGGCGACAACTTGCAAGGGTCCATCCGTCTCCGCGAAGCCCTCTCCTCTCTCTTCAACGCCCACTTCAACCCTCACGTACCCGTATCTCCTTCCAACCTTCTCACAGGCAACGGCCTCCTCTCCCTGATAGGCCAACTCGGGCGCGCACTCATCGATCCCCCAACCGGCGCCCTCCTCCTCGCCGCGCCCTACTACCACGGCTTCACCGTCTCCCTCACAGTCCAATACGGCATCCAAGTCCTCGGCGTGCCCATCCCACATTCCACCATGTTCACCCCCGATGAGGTGCGGCATCTCGAAAGGGCCTTGATCGAGGCTAAAGAGAGAGGAGTGAACGTCCAAGCGGTGCTACTATGCAACCCCCAAAACCCATACGGCCAACCATACACAAAGGAGATCCTCGAAGCTTACTGCCAATTCAGCGAGAAACATAACGTGCATTTGATCTCTGACGAGATTTATGCGTTGTCTGTGTTCGAGTCTATGGATGTTCCTGAGCCTGTGGGGTTCACGTCTATCCTCTCAATCGACTTGGCGTCTTTGAATGTTAGCCCGGAAAGGGTACATATGGTCTACGGCATGTCCAAAGACTTCAACTCGAACGGTCTCCGCGCAGGCGTACTCCACACCCTCCACAAACCGCTCATCCAAACGCTCACCGCTACCTCCATCTTCATGCTCGTCGCTTCGCCCTCCGCCTCTCTCTGGTTCTCCCTCCTCAACGACAAAGAGGCTTTGGAAGTGTTCATAGAGAAGAATAGAAAGGCTTTGAGGGAGAGCTACGAACATATGGTAGGGTGGTTGAAGTTTCATGGTGTAAAATATATACCATCGTCTGCAGGCCATTTTGTGATGGTGGATTTTAGGCGGTTTTTGTGCGATCCTGCGTTTGTTGAGGCTTTGGAGCTGCCGAGTCTTGACTCGCACGCCGTGTCTGCGGCCCCCCGCGCTATTTCTGGTTACCCTGACGCCGATGACACCTCCCCAACAGCCACAGTCATGGAACCAGTAGAAGTACCAGACACCATCCTCCGCGCACGCGAAACAGCCCTCGCGACACGCCTCTTCACCGCACACCGCGTCATGCTCACCCAAGGCACGAGCTTCGAGATGTACGAAGGCGGGTGGTTCAGGTTTACGTTTAGTCTCCCGAGGGATGCTGTGGATGTTGGGTTGGGGAGGATCGAGAGGGCGTTGGGGTGGGAGAGGTGGAGAGGGCTTGCGGGGTCCGGGTGAAATCATGGATGAGCGCTGAGCCGTGGTGTTGGCGACTTGGTGATAAATATGAGTGGAATTGGTATCGGGGTGCTCGGTTTATGATATTACTATCTATATGCTGTTACATCTGGGTCGAATTCAAATTTGTATCAGACTATTCAACGTACATACGTCGTGTCCAAACTACGAGGTTAATATACGTTCGCTATCTGTATTGTACATAGTAGAACTAGGACAAAGGTCCAAATGTTCGAGTTCAGTTCACGAACAGCATTCATAACAGGAATTGAAGGCTAAGGCGAAGGCGAAGGAGAAGGTGCTATTCGGAGGTCGTCTACTCCGCAAGGTGTCGAGTCTTCAGTATCGAGAATGATAATTGAGCGCGTCAAGGAGTCTTGCCACACTCCCAGAGATGCTACTTTGAACTTGCCGTCACCATACCACCTGTTCATTGGAACTTGGCCACCTTCCAGTTTCGTCCCCTCCTTCAATTTATTTACCGCACCTTGTGATGCTGGCTTGAGTAGTCTGCCATACATAGACGACGGTTGTTCCTTGATTGGAATTTGAAACCGCGCCGGTTGACCCGTACCCACATACCCACGCCCACACCCAAGACGGAGATAAGACCATACCGTCGGCCTGCAGATCTCTGCAACCGCATTTGCAAAAAAACACCAATTCAAATCTGTTCAAATCTGGTAATTTCAATTGAGAGAAAATGCCGTTAGCTTCCAAGGGACCAATGGAAAATTCGTTGTTCCATGTTCGATATTTGAAAACACTGTACTTACCCCACGGCTCGATCGCGGGGTAAATACATACATACGTAAGTATAGGAGACGACAGGAGACGACCAGCCTCCAGGGCTGAGAAACGAGGGATCAGAGCCTCAGATGGTCCGGCCCTGATTCCCGTGCATGCGTCGGTGCCTTCAGCGTCAGCCACATGAGGTCCGGATCTCCTTGACGCCAAGCATCTTGGACTTGTTCCTATGCTCTACATAAGTACTTACATATGTTCCCACATAAGCCTCTGGAAGCGTCCAAAAATCCATTGTGAGGATAATACCTACGCATTCCAGCTTCCTTCTTCGTTCCTGGATGGGAGGATAGATAGGGGCATTAAGACGGGGCCTCGTACCCTCCCATCATGTAAGTACATGTGTGGAGGAACCCCGAGTCTATGTCCAGACACGCCACCGCAAGAACTCTTCTACTAGTTTTGATAGATTAGCTTCTATTCGTAGTGTCTATACGTCTCCACTATGTGCTGATGAATCGAGGTAGTTTCGTGCGGTTTCCTGTACTTTGTTGTTTCTCGAATCTACAGCCC
Organism: Coprinopsis strossmayeri; assembly: GCA_900156845.1. Classification (NCBI taxonomy): domain Eukaryota; kingdom Fungi; phylum Basidiomycota; class Agaricomycetes; order Agaricales; family Psathyrellaceae; genus Coprinopsis; species Coprinopsis strossmayeri. The sequence continues at coordinate 29,038 of FTPT01000253.1, read as the reverse complement.
CTCCTGAATGACATGTATTCCTGGGAAGATCGGTTCACGTAAGATCGGCGCCTGCCCAAAATCACGATATAGGGTCGTGAGGTCTTGACAGGAACACAGGGATCTCGCAAAAAAGTACGTCTAGCTTCCAGAAACGTCGTGTAAGATCTTGGCTAGGCTGGGTAATAGTATGGAGAACGAGATGTTGAGCTGTCGCCATCCAACCCTGAGTCGTCTTGGATCTCGGGTCTTCTCCCTTCTTGTTCTCATGATCAGGACCCAGTTCTCGTGCCCTCGGTCGCGTGAGATTAGGGGTTATATCTTCCTTGTTCGTATGTATCATAGTTTATTTAATTCGCTCCTATGTGCTTCTAACGCCGAGCTCTCCGAAAACTCCAACGCCAATTCCGTTATCAATAATTAAATACGGCCATGATACATACCAAGACGTAACGCAACCTCCTCTACAAAGTACAGTGTTTAGGGAGTTCCAAGGTTATACGGCTAAGCTCCTGGACTCCTAAGAATCATATGAATCGGTTTGAATTGGCGTACATATGTTATTGCACTTTGGAGGATAAACCTCTTTAGCCTTGATGGAGGTTGGGCACGCGGAATACGGAGCTCGAGGCGAGATTATCGGCTACCAGCGGCAACCTAAACTGAGCCTCAAGGTCGCGCTTGGCGTGTGCATGCATTCTCACGCACCAACAGGGGCTGGGCTCTGACAAGTTGCGCTCAGACTGCACCCACGATTGAGCGTTAAATGTTAAGCGTTTGAACGATGAGCGGGGTGTACGGCGTTCAGCGCTCGACAGAGATAAAAGAAGTTAAGAACAAGATACTGCTGGCGGTTCTATGTACTCGTGCCTAGCCATGTGCAACCCCCAGATCCCCACATTTCAGAATAGGGAGGAACGTCGGCGAAACGCATTACCCCCCGGTGTATCCCTGGAGAAACCAACCCACCCCATGGGGCGCCATGGGGTACGCGCTCACCACTCTCACCAAGGATTACTCTGGAGTCAGATCTGAACTATTTCACTGACACGATCAGCAAACTGGATGATGGCCTTGTCGGTGGTACTATCTACTCGTATAAAAAGAGCGGGTTCTTCAATTCTTGGACAGGGTTCTGTAGTTCCTTTCCAAGCTCCCCGGCTACGACACGACACGAAACGACATCCCTCTCTCCCACTGTGAACCATGGCTGGCGGTGCTGTTTCGTCCTCAGGGGGCAATGAAGACTATCGAAGGCTCGTTGACCCCACCAAGAAGTGGTACAACAACAGAAGGTAGGCCTTCCTCCCTTCCGCCTCTCGCCTCATAAATTTAACTCGGTCTCTTCTTCCCAGGTTGATGGTCCTCAACGCGTGGATGGTGTTGCTCCTCATTACCTCCTCCACTAACGGCTACGATGGAAGCATGTTGAACGGTGTCCAGTCCATCGACGCCTGGCACGACTACTTCAAAAACCCCGGCGACAGCATGTTGGGCTTGTTCTCTGCCATCCAGGCACGCCAATCTCCATTCATCTCGTTCTCTAACTAAACCTACCCCTATATTTAACAGAACATTGGCTCTTTCTGCGCCTACTTTTTCGTGCCATACGTATCGGACGGCCTGGGTCGTCGCTCCTCCATCTTCCTCGGCTGTGTGATCATGATCATCGCGACCGTGATCCAGACCGCCGCGCAGAATGTTGCCATGTTCCTCGTAGGACGTTTCTTCGTCGGTTTCGGTGTCGCCTTCGCAGCCTGCGCCGCACCGCTGCTCATCTCCGAGATGGCTTACCCGACGCACCGCGCCCCGCTCACCTCCGCCTACAACGGCCTCTGGTACTCTGGCTCCATCATGTGCGTTTTTGTATTTTTGTTCCGCTTTGTTGGGACTTTTACCTTAGGCGTTGCTGACGTGATGTGTAAAGTGCTGCATGGACAACCTACGGTACGGAGTACATGAAAAACAGCACCTGGTCCTGGCGCATCCCCTCCGCCATTCAAGCCCTCCCCTCGCTCATCCAAATCGGCCTCATCTTCTTCTGCCCCGAGTCCCCTCGCTGGCTCATCAGCAAAGGCCGCAACGAACAGGCCCTCCGGACTCTCGCATACTACCACGCCGAGGGCGACGAGTACGTCTCTGTAGACCCCGCCCACCCCAGCTCCTAACTAACCGACGTTGCTTTCCCCCACCCAGACAAAACCCGCTCGTGCAATACGAATATGAGGAGATCAAAAACGCCATCGAGCTCGACCGCAAAGTCGAGTCGGAGGTCGGGTGGAAGACGCTTTTCTCAACGCCCGGCAACCTACGTCGTATGCGTATCATCATCGCCCTCGCCTTCTTCTCTCAATGGTCCGGCAACGGTCTCGTATCGTACTACCTCAACAAGGTCTTCGACACCGTCGGCATCACCAACTCGTCCACGCAGCTCCTCATCAATGGTATCCTCCAAGTGTGGAACCTGTTCTGGGCACTCCTTGCCGCGTTTGTGGTTGAGAAGGCTGGGAGAAGGTTGTTGTTCCTTACCTCGCTCGCGGGCATGATACTGTTCTTCACGCTTATGACCATCACGGCTGCGACGTATGCGCGTGACTCTGAGCGATTCGAAAGAGCGGGACATGCGTTCATTGCGTTCATCTTCCTTTACTATGCCGCTTACGAGTGAGTTTTTCAGTTTCTCTGCCTGCTCTCTTATTCCAGGATGTATGTTGCTGACGATCGATTGTGCAGCGTCGCCCTCTCTCCTCTCATCGTGTCCTACACCGTCGAGATCCTGCCGTACAACATCCGTGCCAAGGGTCTCTCCGTGTTCAACATCGCCATCTCACTCTCCCTCGTCTTCAACCAGTACGTCAACCCCGTCGCGCTCGGCAAGCTCCAATGGAAGTATTACATCGTCTATGTGGTCTGGCTTGCGTTTGAGTTCGTCTTTTGTTATTTCTGTGCGTATCCGTTTCCCTTCCTTCCCTCCCTCCATTCTAACTCTATTCCCTTTACTACAGTCGTCGTCGAAACGAAGAACCGGACCCTCGAAGAAACCGCAGTCCTATTCGATGGATTGGGCAAGAGCGACGAGTTGGCTGCTGCTGCTGGTGCCGATAACGAGAAGGACGTTCATGACGAAAAGATCTCAATTAATGCCGACCAAAAGGCTTAATTGTTGTCCTTTTTTTGGCTACGATACGTACGTTATGTTATGCATTAATGATGAGCACCCAATGTATTTTTACTATTTCATTTCATACCATTGACATAGCTCTTCGTGTCTCACCGATTTTAAGTCGAGTTTTTTGTCCGAGATTTGGGTTCATAGCCATGTCTGCTCGGGATGTAAGCAGTAAGTCGGAGCGAAAAATGCAGTTCCAGATGCCGATAGAGGGTAATGAAAATGCTATCTACGTGTATAATAATAAGTAGGCTACATACAAGGCGAATAGCAGAGTGTTTATGCAGAACGCTCGCAAAAAGGTTACGACACAATATATCATATCTTCCGATACGGGGAATCGAACCCCGAGCTACCGCGTGAAAGGCGGTAATGTTAGCCGTTACACCATATCGGAGACGATAAGTATCACCAACAAATCCTGATGTCCATTTTTGGCCCTAGGTCACTGGTACTTACTAATGTCATCGTACATATCTGATATTTTTCTGCGTGCGCAGTCCGGTCTCAGTGAGGAAGACATACACAGTTCCAGTATGCTTCACAACCAATTGTAACTTCCATACTACGTCGTGCAAACGTTAACCTAGGATTATCTTGGACACTTTTAAGTTTTAAGCCTCGGGTGTCTAGGACTCTAGGCGAGATTGAAGGGTTAAATTGGGACTCGGACGTCAGCTTTGGAGTAATGCTAGAGTCGGAGAATACTCAATAGTGATTAATGTGAGTCCTTTTACCGTCCAGTATCTAGTCTTCTTGGCTGTGGAATCCTGACCTTGGGGAAGCGGACATGGTGGATTGGTTACTAGAACTTGAGTTGAGTACTCGGGCCTGTGGGTTGGTAGTGGAGAGAAGAAGAGAGATGGATATGACGGGAAGGAGTCCCCATCCTTCGTAAAAGGTATATAAGCATTCATTCATTCATTTGAATATCGTTCGTTGCTACGACGTTCCTTACTGCAAATACACATATCATATCTCCATTACATACATCCAGGCTAAGCCTGGACACAGTTAGATTTGGATTTAGATTTACATGTGACCGAAGACGCCTTGAGGTTCGTAAGGAGATTCGAGCTCCTTTACTTCTTCTTCGATGAGCTCCAAGTCTACGGCGTCTATCGCGATTGTGACGTGTTAGTAAACGCTCCGCTTGGTAACTTCATAACTAGACACTTACCCAAGAGCTCGTAGAGGTTCTTCAAAGAGGTCGTTCCGACGATTGGAGCCGTGACACCTGGGATTATGGATCAGTAAATTATCATATTGATATGGGACAAGAGTTGAGGACATACCAGGTCGGGTACGGACCCAAGCCAACGCGACTTGAGCCATGCTGACTCCGCGTTTCTTCGCAATGGATTCGACGCTGCCGATTAGATTATGTGAGCTACTTAGGTTATATAGAGGACACGGGGGATGAGGGCGTACGCTGCGATGATCTTCTGAGTTCCTTCACCTCCGTTGTAGCCTTTGATCATCCTACAAGCACACGCATTAGAGTTTATCGATGACTCTGGACTTGAGGGGGAGAGATTGGTATGATGTTTGGAACATACTTGTCGGTTCCGGTTCGTACTGTCTCGCTGTTGAGTGGACGAGTGAGAAGTCCACGGGCGAGAGGAGACCACGGGATCGCACCAACGCCGAGGTGCTGTTGAACACATAGAGACATGCCTTAGCAAGGAATAGTATAGGGAGAGGGGATACGGGCGGACCTTGAGCGTAGGGAACATCTCACGCTCTTCTTCCCTGTACAGCATATTGTAGTGGTTTTGCATCGAAATGAATGGCGTTAATTTTTTGTTGATCGCGTAGTCTTATTAGTGTATTAGACTGGCATTGCGAGGAGACAAAGGGAAGGCGAATGCGAGACGTACTTTGCATGGCATGGACTGTGTAACGAAGTACGAAGCAGCGATTAATGCAGGATGAGCGAGATGGGGGAGTTGAGAGGTATTGAGAGACGTACATTGCCAGGCGTGGCATGAAGACATTCCGATGTAGCGGACGTAGCCGGCTTTGACGACGTCATGGAGTGCTTGCATCTACGATCCAGAATCGTTCGATCAGACTATTGGGCCGAAGACGAGGATACATGGATGGGGCGTACGGTTTCTTCAATGGGTGTATCGTAGTCGAACCTATGGCCTGGGGTATGTAAGTATTCGAGATCAGCTTCCAGACTCCAGCATGGTGTAACGAGTGAGAATACGAACATTGAAGAACGTCGATGTAGTCCAGCTGGAGACGTTCGAGACTGGCCTTCACGGAGTCGAAAATGTGCTGTTGAACATAATAATTAACTTATCCGGTCAGAATGGGAGAACAAAAAGATGCTCACCTTGCGGCTGAGGCCGTGTTGGTTAACGTAGCGTTTGGTATCCACTCCTCGACCCGATTCGAAGACGCTGCTGTTGTCCCTTCCAACGACGAAGTATACCTGCAATCGAGGAGAGGTGAGTGAAATTAGAAGTGCAAGAAGTGGAATAGTGTACCAACTTTGGTAAGAATAACAATCTCGTCTCGCGGGAGGTTGTATTTCTTGATAGCCTTTCCTAGGACTTCTTCAGATTTTCCGTTCGAGTATGCCTAGAGGACATTAGAGATTCTGAAGCTTATGTGAGTAGGATAAGCTGTACGTTAGCGGTATCGAACGCGTTAATGCCGGCGTCGTATCTGATTATTTCCATTACGAGAATTCATATGTGTTTACTTCTGGCTGAAAATGAACGCACGCAGCCTTGATATGTTTAACCGACTCTTCCTCGTCCAAAACCCAGCCTTGCCAGTCCGAACTTCCGTAGGACATGCATCCGAGGATGATCTTCGAAACCTTTAGGCCAGAGCTGCCAAGGCGGACTTTGGGCCGTGAAGGAGGTTATCGTCCAAGGTTATCATATTCGAAGTTGATCACATATTAGTCTATACTTCGAGTTATCAAGAGATCAAGGGTAGATATGACTTACCGTACCCCATCTTGGACTTTTTGCTTGAGAAATCGAGTTCCTGGGTAGAAGACATGTTTGGGCTGTGGTTGGTGGAGGGTCTGTGGGGTTCGTGGAACAACTGGTCAGCTTGGGCGAACGGCCTTCTTATCAATGACGGCGGCGGGGAAGAGATTAGTAACGTCACTGTCACTCGTCATGATCACAGCGCGGCCCGTGGTATCACGGATCGTGGAAGACCATCTTATTCATCATTTCTGGCGGCCGATATATCGTCTGGTCAAGTCACAGAAGCAACAATTACGAGGTGTAGCCATACCAAGGAGGCATCCGAACGTAGGGATACATGACAAGCAGGAAAGATGGGTGACAGGAAGTTTGTCAAAGAGGAAACAGGAAGTGCTTCTATAGTATCCCGTCGTTTCTTAGGACTAATTCCTTGAAATTATTATGTCGTCGCATCCAGACACGGACGACCGCGACGGTATCGATTCGATTTCGAAATTCGGTGATATTGTCCATAAATGGAAGGATAGCACGCGGTCTCAATACAGTCGATACAACTTATTTAAAGATTGCATTTATAATTGACTCTTCGCCGAGGGTACAGGATGCGGCGTTGCGGCAAAGGATTCCAGCTCATGTCCTTATTATAGTTGCGGAACTCAGGGTAGAAACGAAAGACATACATCGTAAGCATAAGCAACAAGCCAAGTTTGTGTGTTGGAATCTGAAGTTACGAAGACCACTATTCTGAGAGTCGTTACCGTTACATATATCATTACATATAGTCAATGGCTAGATCCAGATGTGATTCTAGCCTAAGTTTTTTATGAATTCAAAATAATTAAATCCAGAAAGCGAAATCATTAGGAAATAACGGCGAAATCATCAGGAATAAAATGAAATCATTAGGAATAATAGCGAAATCATTAGGAATAAACATGAAATCATTAGAAATATCAAACCAAAATTATTGATTCTATTCTGAAATCATTGGGATTTTAGATGTAGGAACCACTGATTTATTTCCATCTAGGATTATTAACTGGGGCCAGCTTCCCCCTTATCTGTGCCCTCCTTGAGCCATGGATAACTATTTGTCTGCCTGAGAGGCCGTAAAAAAATAAGAGCGAGTGCCGAGGACATAGGAATTGGCCGGCTATTATGCACATCAATAGACCAGGAGGCAATAGCCTAATGATTTTGTTATATATTCAATGATTTCGCCAATGAAATTCCTAATGATTTTGTCTAATGATTTCGCTTTCTGTATTAATGATTTTGAATTCATAAAAAACTTATGCTAGAATCACATCTGGATCTAGTCATTGACTATAATATATGATATCTAGCTAACGGTAACTAGTGATTCTGAATAGTATTCAGTTGGACTTTAGGCGTCAAGGGGTTCTATCAGTATCGGATTCGAGGTCAATGCGTTCATCTCCTCGGCTCGTAGACATGGCCTACAGCACCTGCCACTGAGGACGTGCCAATGACGAAGACTTTGGCAGGATCGATGTTCCAGTTCCGGAGAGCATATTGAACCACGGACACAATGCCGGTTGAGTCTTCTCCCCCATCATGGGTGAGGGAAGCGGTGGAAGTGCTGTCCCAGCAATGCGAGCTACCTCGAGGAGATTAGCTATAGAGAACAATGAAACCACGAACGTCGGCTTGTTGGCACAAAAGCCTGGGAGTCCGGAGAAGTATTGCTATCGAGGTAAATCATTTCAACTCTTATATACAACAAGGAAGCTGCCCATGCGATTAGCTTACCTGAGCAGCTCCACTACATGATGGGTGGAGAGCGACGAGAAGGCCTGGTCGCGACTTGACACTCGAAGGCTTGTAAACATACATGCTGATGTTGCTTGGGTCCCTACCAAATCTCCGAGCTCTATCGTAGATGGTACTGTGATATGGCCTATTCCTGCAGAATTACCGTATTCTATTTTGTCATTATTAGATGTCAAAGGTTAGAGTATCCGAGGCAGGCGACCATCGGCAGGCGACCATCAGGCCGGCAGGAAAGTGGAAGCGCCCACGACTAAAGCCGAGACCCTGGAGTCGGATACGAAAAGCCATTCGTGTCGGAGATTAACGACTTGATGTCCCTCTACTCGCCTGGAGGTACGAAGTGAAATACCGATTCAAAGGACATTCGACACCAAGCTAGCCTCCAATGCCTTGAACTGTCTTACATCAGCCTCCTCCAATGTACGCACACTAACGCTACCATATATTCCTTCGCGATAATTGATACATTCCTAATCCACCGCTTTCAGAAGGACACTCCTATCGAGAAACGGCCTGTACTATCACTGTTCTTTCCCGAGCGACAGAACACATAGGTGAAATATACCTTACAAACCCAACCAATCAATGGCGTAGGTCTCAGTACCGCCCTCTGGCAAACCATGTCCCGCCCCCTGACCCGAATACGCCTCAACCTGCCCATTACCAAACACCCTCTTCGTCCATCCTTGCCTCGGGGTGTTCTGCAAAGTCTGAACCGCCGTCTGGGAGATATTATGAATATTGGTCCACTGCTTCATCTGCTCATCCAAATTCTTATGATCCAACGCAAAGTCAGCGGTGCCGTGCCAGATCTGCATCTTCGGATAAGGGCCAGTGTAGCCTGGATACGCTCGACGGACTCGATCGCCCCACTCCTGAGGGGTGCGGATGACGGTACCGCTCTGGCAAGGATCTGGAGGGAACTGAGGAGTATCAGCAGAGAGACATCCGACAGCGGTTCCAGCCCAGACGACGCCGGCTTTGAAGAGGTTGGGGTACGTCGCGGCCATGATGTTGGTCATCATCGCGCCTGAGGATGTGCCCGTGACGAAGACCTTCTCAGGGTCAATGTTCCAGTTTTGGAGCGCGAATTCGACGGCGGCAGCGATTCCAGTTGAGTCATCGCCTCCCTCGTGGGTGAGGGAAGCAGTAGAGGTGATGTCCCAGCAGTTCGAGCTTCCTGGAGGAGATTCACCATAGAGGACCATGTAGCCGCGTGCGTCGGCCTGTTGGCGGAAACCTGGGAAGCCGGAGAAGTATTGCTATAGAGGCGTATATGAGATATTGTCGATGTTCGACGAGGTGAGAGATGTTGGATAAACTTACCTGAGCGGTTCCACCGCATGGGTGGAGAGCTACGAGAAGACCTGGTCGCGGCTTGACGCTCGAAGGCTTGTATACGTACATGCTAATGTTGCTCGGGTTCCGACCAAAGTTGCTGAGCCTGGTCAGAGTCCCGGCTGGGATGTTGGGGGCAGGGGTACCAGTCGTGACTGGCGGAAGTGAAGTGGAGGTAGACGTTACAGGCGGTAACGGGGGAGTCACAACAGGTACGGACGAAGTCGGGGTGGGGGTGACGGGCGTCTGGCCATTTCCCGCCTGGCACTGGTAATACCCTAAACGATCGTGAGTCATGAGATGGCCTATATAGCAGATTCATCCGCAAACGTACAGTCGTTCAGCTTAATACACGCGAGGCCAGAGTCGCATTGGGTAGAGCCTGAATACCCGATTCCGCCGCCTGCAATCAAATAAGATGACTGTTTCATAAATTTAGATACTTCACTTACATTGGCCCCACATGGGTACAGCGGCGCTCGATGTGGCAAAGGATACCAAAGCAAGGAGGATAGAGAAGCGAGGGGAGAGCATTATTCTGGATCTGTATGACGGTTTGTGGTTGACACTTGCGTTTCTTCCAACGTTTGAGACATAAAGGAACAACCCTTTTATAACTTCACTCAAGCCGTTCAAGCTCGATTGACGACGATTGGCCTAACCGACTTCGTTCCGAGATTATAAGTGACGCGCCCAATATACCGTTCCTCGACTTAATCGCGACACCACATTGCCCGAGCTTCACGATACAGAATCTCCTGGAGTCGTTCCACACCGATGCCAAAGCACGAGACAATTCGAAGCCCCACCGTGAGTCTGTTCCGCAACATCTTCGGTCCCGTCGGGAGGGAAGAATCGAAGGCATCATCTTGACGCGCAAGAGACTTCAGTAAATCCGAGCCGTTGCGTCTTCGTGAGATATATATGGGAATGAAACGACGTACCTTATCCAATACGTGCGCGCCCATCGACACCGGATGGGAGGGGTGATCAGCATGTGGGAACGCAGAAGAGGGTTGGAATGAGGGGAAATACAGTTGTGAAATTGAAGAAGCGCAAGTAGAAGCTTAAAGCCGTGATAGTGGAACAAAGGCTACACATAATGTGGGGAAGAAAGTATCACTGAAGACAATCACTGTGGCTAAACGTCATACAGTCGAACCTCATTTGAGGGCTGGTGGGAGCTTGCCCGACGGGCACGGTAGAGAGAAGTGATATATCGAGACGTAGCTTTGGTGTCTGCTGGAATATTATAGCTAGTTTTTCGGAATCACGCCCACAGCTGCCGTCAATGTGGAAATTTTCCAAGAAGAGACGTATTACTACACGGCCATAGATGAGATTAAGCGCCCATCAGCATGAGCTACCTCGTATCCGCTGTTTATCGCATACGCCGTACTGTCCTGGGATTCAAAAGTCTTATCCATACATGGTAGGTCTATAAACGGTTCAATAACCAGTATGTATACTGGCGGCAGCTTTGGTCTTCCATTATACTGCTTATCGAATTTGATGTCAAAGACAGTAGGATCGGAAATACAGTAGAAGAGCCTACGACTACACCCGAGGGCGCTGAGCTGAAATAATGGACTTACGATCGACCCCATACAATGTATGCGCTAGGTACAAGATGACCAGTTTGATAACGACACTCCTATTCAGATACACTAGCTCCCTGACCTCAACTTGCTGCTGCTAGCGAGCACCCTCTTCGTCACCCCTCCCTTTTGAGGCTCTGGAAGATCTGAACTGGCGTTCAATGTTCATCGATATCCCACGCGACCGAAGCCATGCGCCCAAGAGGCCATGTACCAGCTTCTCCTGTAGCCTCTTGTCTGTTGGAACTGTCGCGTGTCTGTGCCAAGGCACAAGAAGACTCGAAACATCAGCGTGACGGCACCGGTGGATCGTGGCAGGAGACATAAACTTCGGTAAATCCGAGATTTCAAGGCCACGCGAACACAGATCTGGGAATTTGACGACGTTTATGATTTATCAAATTGGTGCGTGCCCATCGCCACCGGGTGGGATAGGAGCTGCATATGACCAGATTATATATAGGAACGTGGAAAAGAACAGGAATACAGCCGTGGACCATGAGGAAGCCGAGGGAGATGGCTAAAATCGTCGTATGTACTTTTGATTTACATACTTAGAGTGAGTGACAGACAGGCGGACAATAAATAAATAAAATATAAAATTAAAATTAAAATTAAAAAATTAAAAAATTAAAAAATTAAAAAATTGTCGGACAACTTGCCCGGGCCGTTCCCATCAGCCTCAACGGGTAACAACGAAAGGCGGCCTCGGGAGCGTTGCACCAAAAGCTCATGCCGTTGGTAGGTGCCGCCAACGATCCGTCAATGCCCCGTCAACGCCCCTTCAACGGGGTCTCCATCACCGTTAAGATCTGTTGTCACGGCTCAGGCCGACGACAACAGGCCGGCAACACCCTTTGCCGTTGTCGGTTCCGGTCCGAGTTTTCCGACATTATTTTTGGGGAAGTATGGAAGGAAAGCGAGGAAGGCTGTACTCCGTTGTACTAGCCCTACTCAATTCTTAGT